>WUQG02407860.1:0-16644 GCA_011317285.2 Androctonus mauritanicus
GATCCGTTTTTGCGTATTGTAGGAAAGCCCAACCGTTTCCGCTAATGTTCGGATCTTTCTGCAACCGACTGTACATATTTTGAAGTATCAGCTGCATTCCTACCCATGGCTGTTAAATAAACCATTGTTATAAGAAAGAGGATGTAATGCAATCATCATATACAATTTCAATCCATTTGTGCATTTAGTACAAATGGATTGAAATTGTATTTAGTACAAAAATAGTAATTTATGAACAGTTATACACATTCACATAGTTTTAATTATAGAAACATAAAAGGATGATCTTTATTAGGAATAAATATAGTGAATCACAAGATTGATGCAATGTATGACAATGAGATGTCATGACTGAATAGGAAATTTTACAATCTGAAAAATTTTCTAATTTTTAACTAAACTGTGTATAAGTTAACTATCTTTATAAAAATTTTCCTTTACAAAATTTCCTTGCTTATATATGATATATATTGTATTTTATTAAGAAAAATGACACAAGTCAAAATGGAATAATGTTATAACACAAAACCTTAATAACTGTTTTGAGTTTATCAGTTTTCCTGAATAATAAGTGTATTGGTCATAATCATAATCATAACTTAATATTTTTTTGCTGATATAAATCATTAAATATCAATATAATCTATTTTATATTCCTTTAAAGTCACATTTTTTTTTACTTCTGTCACTTTTCTTAAGAAGGTAAGATATAGTATATGCTAAAACAATGCTGTTATAATTTAATATGGAAACGTTCTAATATGTTAATTTTTGAATTAATAATAATTCACTATTTGTTTTTTAAATATAACAGTTGCAATTTTAACAAGTTAAATGTGTTTTATTTATTGTTATAGATATTAAGTTTTAATTAATTCAAATATAGTAACAAAAGCTTATTTTTTTTTCTCTTTTATGTTATTAATATGTAATTCAAAATAATTTATTTTATAGCTTGTAATGGAACTTGCAAATCATGCTTGAAAAATAGTCCTAAATGTAAATCATGCCATAAAAATTATTATTTACAAGATGGTTTATGCCAAAAGTCATGCAATCCAGGATATTATCCTTCCAAAAACTTTATATGTCTTCGTAAGTTTTTAGTTTGAATTCAATCATTATTTAAATCTTATTAAAAATTTTAAAATAATCAAAAGTAAATTTTAATATAGTGAATAATTTGAGATAATTTTTAAAGTTTATATTACATTTAAGCAAATACTATTGAAATTAAATATTTAGAAATTAATTAAATTGATTACTTTTAAATGCAAGAATATATTTTAAAGAAAAAAATTTCTTATATTTCATTTGGATTGCTATCAAATAAATAAACCATAGATATCAAATATCAACAATTTGCTATAAATATCTAAATTGAATAAAAGGAGTAGAATAATATTTTTTATTAACATATAACATTTTCGGCCTACCTAGAGACCATCTTCAGTACATGATTATGGCTAATGCACAAGAATATACATGTAAATATTTCAACTTTTAAAGGCAATGTTAATACAGTTGTTATCAGACTAAGGAGCTGATTGAATGCATGAAATATTTATTTTTAAAATTTGAATTGTTTTGGAATGAACATTCTTGTGCATTAGCCATAGAATTACTATATTGAAGATGGCCTCTATGTAGGTCAGAAATGTTATGTGTTAATAAAAAGTTTGTTCCTTGAATTTGTATATATTCAATTTAAACTATAAATAAATTACATATTTGAAGAACAGGAAATGCTTTTGAACAAACAGAACTCATGAGCTCATTAAAATATTCATTTTATATAAAATTAAGATATTATTTATAAGTGAAAAGTACATAAGTATACAAAAATATACTTATATACTTAATATGTGGATATACTTTATATTAAATATAAAAAATTCTTTGTTTCTTACGAAGTAACATAATTGTGTTAGTAATCTACTGTCTGAAATGACTATAAATTATTATATTTATTGTTATATGAAATATAATTTCATATATTATTGTTATTTAAAATATATATTTAGTCTAAATATTTAGACTATTTTGCTTAAATATTTTGTTATATTTAGGCAAAGTAGTGCCTAATTATTAGCACTATTTTGGCTATTTCATTGCCTAGTGCCTAAATAACAGTACTATTTAGTCAATGAAATATTTTTATGAAAAAGTCTTAGAATAAATATAGAAAAATGTCTTTGGCTAGCTTTATAGCTATCATTAATTCTTATTTTCATAAATTTAAACAATTGCACTGTCAAATATTTTACAATTTGAAATTTGAAATTTTATATTAATATTTTGATTTTTCAAAATATACGTGCCTGGCAATGTCAAAATGCATCTTATTGTAAAAAGGGCTTATTGTTTATCATATAATAATATATTATTCATAATATAATAATTCAAATTATAAAATATTTAAATATTATACAAATACATTAACATATTTAACACATTCATTCCGAGTCAAATTTAGAGCATTTTGTCCTGGGTGCCAAGATTTTATTTTGAGAAAAACACATAGATTTTCAGAAAATATAATAATGTTTAGTTACAGGTGTATATTTAGTTATTATCCATTACCTGCGATCCTACCTATTGGTGGGGGATAGGATCACTGATAATGGATAATAAAAAGTATTATTGTGTAAATTTAAAAAAAAAAATTATTATTATATAAAATTTTCATTTATTCTTTCTAATAATTTCTAATTCAAACAGCTTTATAAGTTTATACTTATACTTATTCCATGAATTGCAGCCAATCTAAACTTGTAGAACAAAGTACAAGATATCTTGTAGTTGGCAGTTTTAGTACAGATGCTTACTATGAGATATCTCATAGTTAGCAGTGCATGGGCTAACATATTACTAATTAATAATAATAGAAAACAGAATCAATAAGATTCAATGAAAAATAATCCAAATTCTACAAATACAATCCATTCACATTTTCTATCTTTAGAACAATTTAAAAAGAAATTTTGGTAATTGGAAAATTTAGGACTCATCATTGGAAGTATGTATTTTCACCCAATAAAAAAAATCTCTCTGTGATAGTTGCACTGTATAATTCAGGATTGAATTTTTTTTTATTGTTTTTTGTTCCATTTCCATGGCATATACACACATCAACAGACCTCAAGGGGTTAAATGAAAAAATATATATTAGATATATCTATTATAAATTCTAATATATAATCTGTTCTATATAGAATCTTTTATAGATAGATATTACAGTGAACTTTTGATTTTATGAACTCATATGGACCCCCAAAAAAGTCTGTAAAATTTGAAAGTACATAAATGGGAATGGCATTAATTAACATTAAGGACTTTTTGGGACCATCTAAATAGTTTGTAAAAATGTGTAGTTCGTAAATTGGAGATTCAAAAAATGCAAGTCCACTGTATATATATATAGGAGGAGTAAATTTTGATGATGTATAAATTTCAGATAACTAGATAGGTTTAAGAATGTACAGATTCACAACCAGTTCGGCAACAGAATTGCAAATGAACTGCTGTAATACTATAAGTCACAACAGAATTGCTGTACTGTTTCTGTTGTGACTTATAGTATTACAGAAATTTCTAGTTGAAATTTTTGTAATATGATTATAAGCATTAATGAATTTTTCAATACAAGTTTTTGGTTCAGAGTAATAAATACTAATATCATAATTAATAAATGAAATAATTTTATTTAAATAAATTCAGATAAATGAAACTAATTAGTGATTAAAATGCTTATTTAAGGTATTTTAATCACTTGTTGGCATATGATACATTTATATAATAATAAGGGGCATGCTAATCATTGTGATGTGTATATGTAACACTAGTGATTACCAAATCAATGAAATATATAAAAGTTTTAAAAAATTTTTCCAAAAATCTTAACCAGTTAAGTATTCTATTAAAATGTGCGATGCTATTTATATTATATAATAAAGTAAATATTTTTCCTTTAGCTTGCCATTCTATATGTAAAGAATGTACAGATTCACAACCAACATCATGCATAAAATGTCCTTATGATAAAAAATTATTAAAAAATACATGTGTTGATGATTGTGGACAAGGATATTATGAAGATCATTTAAATGGATCTTGTTCAGGTAATTAAAATATCCTTTTTTGATTTAAAAATTTAAATAATATTAATAAACTTTAGATTATAAAAAATCATATAAAAATATGAGTTCACCTTTTATTCAGTCCACTGAATTAAATGTCTGATTGAAAGTGAAAGTTTTTCAAAATGATAACTTCTGTTATTCTATAACATTCAGTTAGATTATTTTGAAATTTTTCATTTATTATAAAATATAATTTTAAAATGAAATTAATACTAATGAAAACATAATTATTATTATCTTAAATAATTTATTAAAATAACACAATTATCTATGAGTACTGTATGGACCATAATACATGATATTTTATATGACACAGAGAGCTATATAGGATAGTTCTATAAACATAATAAATAGGAATTTAATGAAATTATATTCAACATATCTTTAAATTCTATTGTCCACTTACACATAATAATATTTTGTTGTTGTGGCTACATTAAAATTGCCTGCATGATAGCAACATGCAGCCATCGTAGCTGCACTTGAGAATTGCTGGTCTATAAGTTGAGAAATTTTTTCCAAAAAAAATTTTGAGGAAGAGAGATCAGCTTTTATATGTGGTAGTTAAAAATTGGAAAATTTTTTGCAAGTTCATCAGATATTCTGTTTCTGGCTCAATTGTACTGTTTTCCCTTCAAGTCTTCATGCCAACCATATAATTTGCCATATTTATTCCTAATAAAGATCATCATATTACGACTACCAAATTTTTTTTATTAAAAATATGTGGCTATATATGATTGTACATAATTTTATATTTTTGTAAGTACCATATTTAAATATTTGGATACTGCATAAATATAATCAAAAATATATGAAGTGATCATATTGCATTCTCTTTTTGCATTAGTAATGGCATCCTATGGTAGTGACTGGATGCACCATATTTATTTTAAAAATTTGTATTTTTCTTAGTTATGTTATTAAAACATGCAAATGTATGTGAATGTTTATATTTAAATAAATTCAGAAATATTAATTTACTGTGCACTTCACAAATAAGATTGGAAATTTATAGATTGATCTTTTTTAATGAGTAAATGAATTACATGGCTGACTGTTAATTCACATATCATCAGTTGATATTAAATTGGAAATATAATGATCTCTGATATTTCTGATCAATAATTTTTGTTTTTGAATATTTTTGATCATTTAGAAAATACAAGATACAGTTAAATCCCGATAAGATGCCCCCATTAAGCTGCCACCCTTGCTGACCATCAAGAAATTTAGTGGAATGGATCTTCCCTATATTAATGGAATAGGCAAACTCCAATAAGATGCCATCTACCATCTGCCAGTAGAAATATCTAAACAAATATTCCTTTTGGTATTGTATTTGCCTTCATTAATCTGCCAGGGGCATATAAGATGACTTACAACAATGAAATTTTAATACTGGATATACAGTATTAAAAGCTCTCTGAATTCATTTGTAATCAATGGGGTGGGAGAGATGGAGTTAATGGTTAATCATGTGTCTCTTTAAGCCTGGTTCACATCTACATTGTAGAAAATTTATGATAATAAGAATCAGATCGTTTCCATTGTTTATTGCAAACTAACAAATAAGTATACTGTACAGTAAGCTGTGAACATTATGCTTTACAGAGAACTCAAAGTAGAGGATCAGAACAGCAGATGGACATGTTTTCTATATGATATTGTATACTATACTACAGAGTATACAGTTTTTTATAAATGTTAAGTTTGAATGATAAATATAAAAGTACTGTATTTTATTAAATTTAAAAAACTTGGAGTTCATTTTCATTTCTATACTACATATGTTTTTGATAAATCATCAACCCTGATTAGCCATCATTGCTGAACAGATGATGGCATCTTAGCTGGGTTTGACTGTAATTATTTTGTAGCTAATTTTGGACATCAGATTTTTGCTTCTGACAATTGTGTGTGTACTGGTTGGCCTTCCACTCTCATCAGTTGCAGCATACTTTCTATTACATATTTTATTTTTGATCAAGATTAAATTCTAAATCAGTTCTACTTTTATATTAAATGCTATAAGAAATAAAAAAATCAGAGCATTAAAAGCAGCAAAAGCTTATAAAAATTATGAATTGTACAGTATTTGATAAGTTCTTACTGCTTTTTATCATTAATATTTCTGATTTTTTATTTCTTTGATTCTGATTTTTTATCATTTAAACTTTGTTTAATATTTTTGCTGAGATTCAGAAATGATGAAAAATTTTAATATTTCTTTGATATTTTCTGTGAACAAACACTTCAATAAAATTGTATTGTAGAGAAATGTGATGTGACATAATTACATTCTGCTCTTCATCCAGCCTTTTCTTTGTATTGCTTTGCAATTTTTCAGTGTTGTAAGTCTGGAGTTTTATCAAAATGATTTTATTTATTTCAATAGTGATCTGAATTTGAAAAATTTTTTAAATTGTAAAAGAAATTATTGATATATTTCAATGAATGTCATATTGTTCTTCTAACATTTGAAAGTTTGAGGATCAATTTATATTTGAACATATATGGTATGTTATTATGAAGTGTTATTTTTGTAACAGGTATTTTAAGAATTATAAATATTTAATGATAAAATAAATAATATAATATATTATTGATAAATTTCTCTAGAAGGTTTTCTTATCTATCCAGTCACATATTCTTAACTCGGCATTTTGCTGATTGCATATGATTTTACCTCTTTAAAATCCAAACTATTTTAAAATTCAGCAATTTTTGATTTTTGTGGGTGCAGATTTCAGAAAGTGTACTATAATAATAATAATTATTATTATAATTATAATAATTATAATATATTAAAAATTTTTGAACAGAATGCCATGAAACTTGTCGTTTTTGTGCTAATGGTCCAACTCCTGATTTATGTATATCATGCAATAATGGGTATCTTGTCCGCCATCCAGAATCTATATTTGGCTATTGTGAAGAAAAATGCCCTTCAAAACATTACATTTCAGTTAATGGAGTATGTGAAAGTAAGAAATATTTTATATAATAATAATAATAGTAATAATATTAATAGTAATAGTAATAATATTAATAGTAATAGTAATAATATTAATAGTAATATCTTTAAATGCTATTACTATTACTATTATTATTCACACAAAATATTACCAAAACACATTTTTAAAGGACATTTCAGTTGATGGCAAATATAGATATTATGAGGATGACCAAAGAAAAAATATAAATTATTATTTCTGGCTACAAAACTTTTTGCAAAATTAGACTATAAATACAGATATGATTAAAGATTTACAATCATTCATCAGAAACTAATTAAAATTATAAACAATTCTATATTGTAAATATTTTCCTGATACAGTTCTAGAGAACAAAATACACAAACTGTATTGTGACAAAGCAAAACTTACAGTTAAAAAATTTCATTATAATCTGAACAGCTATCACATTGATTAACAAATTTCAAAACTACACATTTCATAGACACTCTTAATAAAAATAATTTATGCTCAACGTCTATTGCAAAAATTATGTACAATATCCAGATATAAAAAAAACATGTATAATATATAGATTTCTATGTAGAAATAAACATCAATAGTGTATGGATAAAACAATTGCAGTGCCAATTGTTTTATCAGCCATTGATATTGTTCCCAATACTTTGCATTAAAATCTACAAACACTAGATTTACAAAGGAACACTTACTTAGAATTTAAAAAATCAATCATTTTAAACTGCTGCATTATAACTTAATGCCATTTATCCCATTCTTAATTGACAATTTCACTATGAGTGACATTCATTAAGAAGGTAATATAATGACTTTATTTAACAATAGAATTGCTTAACTTTAATATTTCATTATATTTTGAATATCTTGACCAACAATCTCTAGAAAAAGTTTAGAACTCTCATATTTTATTTATGAAATTTTTAAGAGTTATAATAGACCAAGATCATTAGAGGAGTTTTTGAGAAATGATTATTAATAAACTAAGATAATAGAACCAGATAATAGATCATAATGATAAGAGACTGAGAGTGGATAATTATCCACTCACAATTCTCTTACATTATGAAAATTTTAAGATATACTTAAAACATATAAGATTATAATTTTTATATTTCAGTTTTTCTGAATTTGTTGTAATCCAGGATTTTAGCATAATGAAATTTTGGTAATTTTTTGTAAAAATTAAACAAGTTTTATTAATTTTTTTATTGCTATACTAAAATATATCAAATAGAATCTAAAGTACAGTGAAATCACATTATCTCTAAACACAGCTCTGATCTGTCTAAGGATTTATTAACCACATATTGTGAACTACTACAATAGAATTGTGATGTATAGTTTTGCATGTATTGTGATTATAAACTGATCTCATAATTGAAGTTTACTTAGCTTACATTAATCATGATCTTATATTTATTGTTTTTAATGGTATAGGATATATTTAATTTAAAATAATTTAATAATAAAATTTTTTTAAGTAAAACAAATTTATAAAATAATAATTATATTATTTTTCTTTAAAGTTTGTCATGATAGTTGTTTAGAATGTGATGGACCTGAAGCTGCTGATTGTACTAAATGTGATAAAGATTTAAATTTAAAAAATGGTGAATGTGTAAAAACTTGTGGAGAAAGATATTTTTCTAAAAATGGAATTTGTTTAGGTAAGTTTTTAAAACATTATTTACAATAAATAGTATTAAAGCAAAATAAATATGCAGTAATATACAATTTATCAATATCAGTTTATATAATATAGTTATTCAAATTATAAGATAGCTCACTTTGTTTTTCTGTTTAGAACAAAATTGCCATATGCTTATGAGTAAGTATAGATAAGTAAATGTTTACTTAAATAAATTTCAATCAATAAAACATCAAAGATATATTATTTACTTTGCTGTTTGAATTCAAGAACACAAAGTTTATCAAAATTATAGATTATTAATACTTGAAAACATAAAAAGCATCATTATTAACAAAAAATAATCTAACATAATAAACCAAGTGACCATAATTAAAATATTCCTATTCAAAGCTATCTGTAGAGATACTAGCAATTGAAACTCAACCAAACTTATTAGAAATACTCTTAAAAACATATAAAAGTGATTTTGATATAAAAAGATTCCAAAAATTACCACCGTGGGCACTTGGCATTGTGAATGGTAGAAATACATCAATGTTAAATTGATTTTAAAGAATATAATTACAAGACATATGAACAAGAAATCTAAATATGAAGAATGATTAATAAAATTTATTGCTCTGCTGGTTTATACAAATGAAATATATGGTTTATACAAATGCTTGCTTATCGTGCTTATTTGTGTTTTGAATTAACTCAAAAGCAAGTTGATTGATGAAGCTTTTACAAATGAAATATTTTCATGTGATACAAAATTCAGGATGCTACAATAAATACTATTCAATATTTCCTCTGCTCTGGTGCATGGTGTACACTGTAACAGAATACAGTTTTGTCTACAGTTTTACATGCAATATTATTCTATCTTTCAAAACTACAAAGTTAGAAATATATCCTGAAAAAATATCTCTCTCAAACAAAGATTAAAAAGGTTAGGATCACGTAAATGAGGTATTCAAGCTATCAGAAATGAGCAAAGTAATTATTCTCTCCTAAGTAAACATTATTACAATAACTGCTGTGCAGTCTGTCTGATATAAAGAAGTGCACTTTCTTGCATCTTTATAGATGATCATATATTTAAAAGTAAAGTCATGTTTAAATCTCTGTTTTATAATGTTATTAATTAAACTCATTAAACTCATTCAATATTTATAAATCTGTTGATAATAAACAAAATAAATATTGGTCAACTGTGAAACCAGATGGTAATATAAATTTTACTATCCCAATTAAATATGATCCTGCATTAAATAAAATTAGAAAAAGAGTAAGTCAGAATTTAAACAAATAATCATATAATCATAAATATGATTATATGATATTATAATATTTATGGTTATATGGTTATATCTATGGTTATAATCATAAATAAACATAAATAAATAATCTCTATCTTTTTTTTTAATGCTATATCAAGCATTAAAAAAAAAGATAGGAATAACAAATCTCACCAAAGGCATTCTGGTATTAATGCAATAGTTATATTAGATTAACAAACAAATCAAGAAAGAGAGTATATAGGAAAGATATGTAGGCCATTACAATAAAGACTAATAGAATATCAATGTGATATAATTGATGTTGACATGCACATGGCCCTAGCAGAGCAATTTTATCAACTTGATTGTCAAATGGGACCAAGCTGAAATTATTAAAAGAGTGTCTATATCAGCAGAAGTTAAGAAAAGAACATTCTCTTGTCATCAATGAAGATGCTCCAGAAAGCTTACCTAGGTCATTGATTTGAAGTATAAAACATAAAAAATAATATTAATATTTTGTCCTTATTAGTAATATCTATGTAAAAATTATAACTACTACTCTGCTATAAAACCATTTTTTTATGTTTAAATTTTATTCTTTGTAAAATATTATAAATTTTTAATTTGTGCAGTATTTTTATATTTAAATCCATATTTACTGTTTTTGTATTTAAATTTTTAAAATATGGAACTAAATTATTTTTGTTTCATTCTATATGTTCTATTCAATTTGTTTTTTTTTTTTTTTTTTGGAACTAATGATAGCTTTCTGAAGCTGAAAACATTATCCCAGTTATTTTCGTAATAAACTTCCTATTAAATGTGTACTTGTATTATGAATTATATTAAAACATTTTTCAGACTCCCATTTTATATTTTGCTTTAAGTTATATTTATGTGTTTATTTTTACATTTTGTATTTATGTATGTATGGTATTTATTTAATTCAATCATAATATTGTATTACTATATGATAGATGACTCTATTTTGTACTTATGACAATATTATATTTTTGCATTTTGTTTTAATGTTTGAATTTTAAAACAATTTTTATGGTTTGTGGATCATGTGCACTGCCTTCAGCATTGAAGGAATACAAAAAATGTATTCCATAAGTAATTCCATGTAATTGTAAAATTATAATTTATTTAATTGTACCTTCATATTTCTCTCTCTTCTATCTTTTTTCTAAAAAAGCATATTTCATTATTAAAGTTAGTCAGTTCAAATTATTTTTTAAACGAAAAAATTTTCTTTGTAAACAAATTGTCATTTTTCCCATTGAATGCATTCCCCAATTAGTACAGATTCAATTAGTACAGTGATTTTTTTGGAAAGTATTAATCACACTGTGCAAGATCCTATATGTATATTTTTCTTAATTTGAGCTTTTAATTTTTGAATTCTTTAAACAATACTAAATTTTATTTTTTATTCATTGTTTTTATCTTTTATTTTAAAATTATATTAAAATTTTGTATCAACCTTGTATTAAATATATTTCAATAGCATAAAATTTATTTTTTATTAATAGATTGTCATTTATCTTGTGAAAATTGTTATGGTTCTGGCAATGATGAATGCATATCATGCCCTGCAAATGCAAACCTATCTTATGATCGTTGCTATACAAAATGTGAACCTGGAAAATATCTTGATTTAAAAGAACAATGTAGAGGTAAATTACTAATATTAGCTGATATGAAAAAATATTGCTATTAATTATTAAAATATTATTGCTAAAATGATTTATTAATATAAAACTTAATTCATTAATTCAATATAGCCCCCATGCAGGAAAAATTTAATTTAATTATTCTTGATTATTTATAAGAATAAACTGAAAATAAACTGAAAACATAGTCTTGATTATTGTAAATCAAGACTATGTTTAAGTCCTTGAACTTAGACATAATCTTAATATAATTATGGATAAAACTTAATTTTATGTTTACATAGCATGATATAATATATAAAATATGTAAACTAAGTCCAGAAATACAGAAATGTAAAAAACATACTTATTAGAAAACAAAAATTAAAACAAATTTATCTTTAACCTATGAATAAAAATAGTTTTGGATATTACAATCCTTCTTTAGTTACATATCAGAATAAGAAATACAGAATATAAGTTCAAATTTCATTGCATAGTGTCATGCAATGAAATTTATAAAATGTATAAACAATCCAAACAATAAATGTATAAACAATTTATAAAATGTATAAATTGTACATATAATAATAAATAAATAAATGCATTAAAAAATAAAATAACAATCCTTTAATACATAAAAATAAAGGCTAATAAAATTACAAAAAACTCTTTTTTTATCGAAATCTTCTATTCTTAAATGTATCATTGTTACTAATTACATCATCAGAATTATTCTGTTTAATAATGATGAGCTTTTCCAGTTACTGGAAATATGTCATGGAACAATATCTATGACTTCAGCACCATCCCATAGAATGTAGCAATTGTTGTATGACTTTTGGCTTAAAGCAGTGTTATGTCAGTTTAATCTAATATTGCTCTTAGGTTGGGTAATACTTTTTATAACTTCTTATTAATTCATCTGTATATTTAAGATTTTGCATACTGTTGTTATCTCTTAAAGGGATGCTGTAAAATACTGCTTTATCCAGATTCTTTCTTGGTTCTTTATTGTTGCAGATTAATGTAAAACATTATCATTGATCATTGATCCTAATGTTAAAATGATGATCAGTATATTTCATGGTATTTTTGAATGTAAGACGCTTTAGGAAGCTCCAAAAGCAATTACTGTTCTTTTGACCAGTATATATTTTCATCATTAATTTTTCTGTAATATTTATTCTTAATCTTAAAAATTATCCATGCACTCTCCTTAAAGCCATGTACAATATATGCCTGTTTTAAGTATTATTTTGTAATTATTTGCAGATAATTTTTTTTTGAGATATAAAGCTAGCAGTAATCATGAGAATAAATCATGTGACTCCTATATTTGGTTTATTGACTTGAAGATGCTGCAGGATTAAATTCAGCCAAAAAATTATTGCTATGAAATTTTAGGATACACTTAGAATATATCAAATTAAATTTTTATATATGAATTTTACTAGTTTCATTGTATTTTGAATTTTATTGACATGTTATTTTGGTAATATTTTATAAAAAATAAACACTTATTTTTTGGCAATTTTTTTGCCCCATATAAAATGTAATCATGTAGATCAGACAAAAATATTAAACTTTTTCATGTTATTATATATCATGGTTATCTCTGCTATCCTACTTTCCTCTATCTTTGTGTTGTCTTTTATGTTTGCTTCATTCCATAATATGTTCACATCTTGGCTAATCAATTTTTGTAAGAGTAATATTTGATTTCTTTTCCCTAATATCTTTTCTATGCTCTTCTAATCTTTGCTAAGATTCCTAGCAGTGTATCCGATGTATTTCTTCATACTTTGTGTGTCATTATTCATGAGTTGTACTTGATACACACCACTTTTTCTTAGCAATGGAAGTTGCTATATATTATAACTATGATTATAAAATAGGCTAATATTAAAAATTACAATAAATTAACCATTGTTTGATAAATAATCATAAAGAATCAAAAACATAAGGCAAGTAAATAATCTAATCATTTTAAAAATAATAACAGCAGTCCTCAACTTACAATCACTCATAATTATGATGATGTCATCAGTAAATTCTGTGATTGGTCAATGGAATTCTATTGGTTTGAGTCTCTAACTCACTAGTTTGATATATGAAAAGCATTCTGTTTTGATTTGGTTTTTGTAGTCTTGTGTTCTTTATATTTATTAAGGTAATGTATATTTCCTAATAAACATTAGTAATAAGAAATTTGGGAATAAATACCACTGTCATAAATTTTGGAATTTATAATAGTGATGTTCAAATTAAACTCCATTGTAAATCAATGACTACTTGTACTTTAAGCAAATAATTAATAATTTGTCAAAAATTTCACAAATTAAATTATTTTAATTATGAATAATATTTCTTTAATAAATTAACAATAATGTATTACAAATAGATACCACATTGCTTTTATATGTACATACTACAAATTTATTTTATAAAGTTTGAATGATGAAAACTCATCAATAATTTTATTGAAATTTATTTGATTACATATAGCTTTCTCAATTGATAAAATGGCTATGTCAGCTAATCTTTCTTGATTTAATGTTGACTATGAATAATTTTTAGTCAACTTCAGCTAGCAGAAACATCTTTCACATTATACATCTGGAATTGCTAAATAAATTTAGTGTTTTATTATTTATTTAAACTTATTAGTTGACAATACATATTTATAATAGATTTGATTGTATTAAAAATTTTAATTGGAAATCTTTATATATTGAAGAATTTCGTAAGTACATATACAGTAAGGATGATAGATAGTGGAAAGCAAGTAAGATGATTTAAATCCTGTATGATATATTTTTTAGAGAAAGTTTGGTTTTAATGAAAATTTTATTTTCTTGCATTTTTTATCATTAAAGAATTATCAGAAATAACTGAAAAATTAATTTATTCAATAGATTGCCATCCTAGTTGTGCTCTATGTATTCTAAAGTCTGAGAAAGCTAATCCAACTTGTATACAATGCATAGAACATGCATATCATCCATCAGAAGAAAAATGCGTAAAAGAATGTGAGATTAAATTTTTTGAAAATGATTTTGGAATATGTGAAGGTATTAAATATTTTAATATATACAAATTATATACAATATATTGAAGATTGTTTGTTATTTTTAATTTATACATATTTATTTGTATCTTCTAAGATTTTTAAATATGATAATATTAATCTCAAAAGCAAATTTTTGATTTTAAATATCTTTTATTAGAATTGAATATCTTTATTTGTACTTTTAATATTGATTTAAAGAAAACAAAAAAATTATTTTTAAAAATGTGATGTTTATATTTTTAAGTTGATTTAGTTGCATAATAATAGAATTGAGTATTAATTTTACTTATCTTATAGAACAAAGATTTTTCTTAAATTCTTTAATATTTAGTAAGAAAATAATTATTTTTAAATTATTTTTAGCTTGTCATCATTCATGCTTATCGTGTACTGCAAAATCAGCTAACAGTTGTACCAGTTGTAAAAATGGAAAAATTTTATCCCATAATGGGAGATGTGTTGATTCTTGTTTTGAAGGATATTTTGAAGTGAATGGTGAATGCCAAGGTGATTTTAATATTTTAGAAAGTATTATTATGAAGATTATATCATTATATTATAAAATATATATTTATATAAAGTCCTGCAAAAAAGTTCAAGACTAGTGGTTAAATCATAACTGAGAAAATATAATAAAGTATAAATTAAAGAATCTCAGATGAATTTTTTTATTGTTAAATGATTAAATAAAAAATTAGATCATTAAAAATTGTTCTAACTTCTGTATAAAATGATGTAATACTTTTTGACTCATCATAAATTAGACTTAAATATCTACATCAGCTTTTAATTTTAAACCATCTAAGCATTTTTAATGTAATTTCTATATTCTCTTAATGCACTTTTGCTTAACCTACAAGTTATCTAATCCCAAATAATACATTATAATAAAGTATATCTGTATATGATAAATCATTAGACTAACTTTACAATGATTTATATAGTTACTTTGATGATTTATTAGTGAGTAATTAACACAGATTTAACATATATATTGTATTTATTTCAATAAATGTCATACTTTTATAACTACTGAAATTTGATGACAAATTCATAAATTTTTTACTGTTCTTTAAGTACTAAACTATTGGGGAGTTATTTATATTTGAACATGTATGGTAAATGTATTTTCTTAATTATGATTTAGTCATTGATAGTATTGCCATCTTTTTCATGACAATCATCCAGACAAAATTGGGGGAAATAGGCATTAAAAAAATAAGTAAGTAAAATAATAGGTATTAAAAAAATAAGTATTTATATATTTATAATTAATTTATTAATTATACATATATAAATTAACAACAAAAATAAATAATAAGCAAATTACATTAATTTTGGAAATTTGAAACTATATTTTTTATTGTTTCTAGTAATTTAATATTGGTATACTACATTTGAATAAATTCTTCATATTTAATTTTTATGTTGTGACAAATTAGAAGTTCAGTTCAGACATTTTCCAATTTCAAACAATTTCTTTCATCCCATTAAAGTATAAATAATTAACTTTTAATATTTATAAATTAAAATTACTTGTCCTTATTGCTGAAATAAAATTTAACTACTTAAACATTATAATTATTTATACAATATCAAAAAGGAGAAATGATAAAATACTATGCAGGACATATCTAATGATCTATCTTAGCATGAAATATAGTATAATCTTATAGTAAATGTAGAAACTATCAGCAGAAGAATATTAAAATACTGGAATTTAAAATTTCCAATTGTTCCATATTTCTAACTTAACTGCTTATTCACTTCAATACAGGAAATAACATACACAAAAAAATATAGCAACCTCAGCAGTTGTGTAAACAAAAAACTTGTTTATTCATAGCTAACATTTTTGGTAT
>WUQG02407871.1:0-16642 GCA_011317285.2 Androctonus mauritanicus
TTTTAAGTTGTATGAGAAGTTTTATTGCTGATGAGGATATAAGTGATATCAAAATGCATTCATAAAAAACTACTCATAAAAAGAAATAAAAATTATTTTAAAAGATTCTTTCATTAAGACTTCGGCGAGCACAAACACACTATTAACTGTGGTGAGAATCGAAACATCCTAGATTGAAGTGATAATTCAAAAATAGGATAAACATAGATTAAATTTCTTGTTAGTATTCTATCATCTAACAGTACTTACTACTGAAAATTTCTTTAATTTTATATTATGTTTTCAAAATAATATAAGTTTATCCTTAGATATAATACATTAACAGTAAGATTCATTAACATTTTAGAAGTTTCACAGTTCTGTTCTAGAGCATTTTTGAATTTTGTATATCCTACAATAACAATATAATATTTACACATTTTAAGTAAATATTAAATTATTATAAGCTAATGCAATTTTATTGTTTTATTTTTGTGTTTTACCAAAGAATAATAAGTCTATTATCACTCTTCATCTTCAGCTTAACAATAATGTTTTATACACCACTTCCAAGAAGATGGAAGTTCCTCTGGAGTATTCATTTATTATATTATAGCTTTCTTCCTTGTAGCTATTTTTCTATGCTTTCTATTGTACCTCTCATGCACTCATTTTATTAATTTTGCAATTTTCACGTGATCCCATTCTATCCTTATATTATACTCACATGCTTTTATTGCTAAGGCAATCATATCTTTCATTAGTTCCATATCCATTTGATATTCTTTTAACGTCATTTAAAGTCCTACTTGTCCTACCTATGTATTCTTCTTGCTTATTTAGTCTATTATTATATAATATACACACCCAGATTTTTCCATAGTATTGCAGATGTCTTTATTATTCTTTTATTTTAATGAAAATCATGGATTTCCTTCTAATGTACTATTTTTATATTTTTCTCAATCCCTTTGATAATTCAGTAGCTGAATTATCTGTTATAGCAATATATTTATTTTCTTGTTGTTTGTGCAGATTAGAGACTGATAGTGCATTCCTTGCATATTCCATATTTTTCATTAGTTTTCTGTGCAATCTATTCATTGTTTTATATTTATATCCTTGTTTTATAATGTTATAATATTCCTATATCTTGTTTCTCATGCAACAGATATGTATTCTTTTCCAATGAAGCCAATATTATTACTTGTACATGTCATTTATCTATACATTTTTGACACATATTCCTTTCTAACAATATCCATTGAACATCAAAATAATGAAAGGCTTATTAGCTATTTGTTTCACTTTTAGTTTTAGCCATACTGTAGAGTGGTCTTGCATTTTTATGAACCTACAATTTACGAACTCACACATTTTCACAAACTAGTCTGCTGGTCCTGAAAATTATCCCATAGGATTAATGTTAATTTTAATTCTATTTTACAAACTGAAAATGTATATTCTTTCTTTTTACAAACTAAACTGTACCACTTTTCTTTCATTTATTATTTTTCTGCAGACATCACAAATCAGAAAAGTAGTTCTCCCCCATAACAAATGAATGGAAGTGGCCCAGGAAACAAAACCAGAAACAGGATTGTCCACTTTATTGCAAGGGAGCACCTCTATAATAAAGTGGATGATCCTGTTTTCAGTGAGATATTTCATCTTTCAAATAATGTCGCATAAAAAGAAATGAGTTTGTCTGTAGATGTCAAAAAACAGATTTTGAAGGAAGTTGATGAAAGTGTCTTAACAAAGACAAAAATTGCAAAAAAGTTTGGGATACCAAACAATTCTCTATCTACAATTATCAAAGCCTGAGATAATATAATTGATCATGATAATGGTGGAACATCTTCCCAGAAGTATGTCCATGAAGTGAAGTATTTAGAGTTGGAGAATGCAATGATTGCTTGGCTCAGGAAAATGAGAGGCAACAATATAGCTATTAATGGCAACCTACTCAATGAAGCAGAAATTTTTGCTTCAAGACTATAATTGAATGATTTCGAGGGTTCGAAAAATTGGCAGCAAAAATTCAAGTCACATCATGGCTTGATTTTTCTTGGAAAAATCAAGCCATGATGTGATTTGAATTTTTGCTGCCAATTTTTAAAGTGTGGCAAAAGTGTAGCAGTCAATACTCTCCACAAATGAATGGAAGGAAGAGCAGTTGAAAGCTCTACTTTCCAAATATTTGTCAGATGTTTTTAATGCGGATGACACTGGTTTATTTTAAAGTGCTGCCAGACAAAACAGTGAGTTTCAAAGGTGATATATGTGGTGGTGGGAAGAAACCTAAACAAAGAATTATGGTTTTGATGGGAGCCAACATGTTTGGCTCAGAAAAGCTGCTTATTCTATTTATAGGGAAATATCAAAAGCCCAGATGTTTCAAGAACATAAAAAACTCCCCACTGTATATTATGCAAACAGAAATGTGTGGATGACTGATGTCATTTATGAAAAGTGATTGAGAGAATTGGACCAAAATTTTTTGAAAAAAAAAAAAATTATCCTACTAGTAGATAATTGTACTTCTCATGTTGAAGTCAGTGTGATGAAGGCAATCCAGGTCAAGTTCCTTCCATCAAATGTTACTTCTGTTTGCATCCTATGAATCAGAGCATAATGAAATGTTTCAAAAGAAAATATTGTTGAATGCTTTTAAAGAGAGTTGTTCTTAACTTTGAACATGAAAAAAACTATGAGATTGATTTACTCAGCACAATGCATTTATCAATAATGTGTGGAATAACATCTTTCAAGTAACAATTATTAACTCTTTTCATCATGTAGAGTTCATTAAAGATGATGATGTTGCAAAAGAAGAAAGTGCAGATAGTGATTACAATACTGATGAAGCCTTGCTATAAGAACTTTATTGCAGGGTCCCACAAGTGCCTAAAGACCCAACTTTTCAGGACTTTTTGGATATTGTTTTATGGTGCCTGCAGGTGCTTTATTGACACACTATACCCAATACTAAATGCAGCAAAGTAAAGTAGACTTAGTATGGTTTCCTGTAGAATGAGTGGCACCATAAAACAATAAGGATCAGTTCCACCAACATCATATAAACACTATTGTCAGTAAATAACATTGTCAATGTAACAACTATCAGTAACAACAGATTGTTTCATCATGACTTTCGTCAGCGATGTTTACTGACAGAGAAGAGCTCATTAGTGACATTTACTGACAGAGAAGAGCTGACACTACGATTGTTATTCACGTTCCTGGTAAATATCTATTGTAAAATTAAAGCACATGCTAAGAAATGACACTATAACAACAAATGAAAAGCCAATATAGCTACTGTTGAAAGTAATTGACATCATTAGCCTGATAATTCAAAATAATTTTAGATGGAGCATTTTCTGAGATATGTGATCTGTTACTAAATGTGAGATTGCTATATTTTTTATAAATATCCTCCCGAATATATGTTAAAAAATGAAAATGAACGATTAATTAGTAAAGATTTATCTCAAAAATAACCATATTTCTTGGAAATTGCACAGTTCTTTGACAAATTAATTTATATAATCTATTGATCTATACTCATTTTAAGAAGAATATGAAGATAATATTCACTTGTATAATATTAACAAAATTATTTGAAAATGATTGATAACTTTGTATATGTAATTATAATTTGATATTTTGAAAAGTAAATAAAATTCACTATTATTAAATTCAGATATTCAAATTTGTTTTGTTTTTTTAATTTTTTTATTGTTATTATTATTAGCATAACTCAACAGACATATCAGACTAAAGTACATTTTGCTGTGTTTGAATACTCTGACATCGGTCTTAACAGTGGTCCAGACTACTATTATGTTTTGACACCACTGTTAGGCTTAACAATGATTGATGGAACAGAATTTCTTTAACACCAGTCAGTGACACTATTATTAAAGTAACATCACAATGATGGAACTGGCCATTAATGCAATGCAATTTGCCTATAATGCAATTTTCCTATAATGGGTAGCCTATAGGCAAATTGCAATTGCCTATAATTTGCCTATGTGCAATTTGCCTATAAAATAATATGAAAGTAAAACTGAAATTATTAATTATTGGTTTAGAAAAAATAATTGAAATTAATCTGATTTTTAAAAAATTTTTGGAAATGCAATTTTTTTTTATTTTTGCAAATAATATAATAAAAATATATTTGCATCATATAAAAAATACTGATTGATAACTTATAAAAGAATAAGAATTTTGCATTAAAACTGATAGAAGGAATTAGAGCAATTAAATTGGTTAAAACCTATTAAGTTTAACCTCAAAACTGCCAACACACAGATTCAGCCAAGTTTGAGGGGTATGGCATTGAATCTTAAAGTGAAATTAGAGTTTCAGCTTGTATTTCTAAAACATTCTCTTTTCTTCAAAAATGCTATATAGCTTTTCATCTCTTGCCATTCTCTTTATTCTTTTTTCATCATTGTTACACGCCTTTGCACCTCATATTTATCTGCATTCATTCTTTCATTTAATATTTCCAAATATGTTTCCATTTCTGACAAAGTGCAAACTCATTATTCCATCATTTATCTCTTTTCTATCTAGTCTCATTTGCAACACTAGTTACATACTCCTTAAAGTGTGTCCATACATCCTTCACTATGTACATACTCTAGTAGTATATCCAGCCTTTCATACACAAATTTGTCACTTTAGCATTTACACTATTATTGTCAGATTCTTACATTCTTCCATCCACTCAGTAAATTCTAATTGATGCAAATCTGAGCCTATTTCTACATCTCTCATTAGTTAAATCAATATCTTTACTCTTCACTCTTATCATACAGAATAAAGCCACTCAAACTCCTGTGATTTCTCTCATGGCTTTCCAAACTATTGAATTTTATTTCCTTAGGAGTTTTAATATTTATCATCAGATTAATAAGACTAATTTTTTGAATAAAATCCCTTTCATAATGTTTTATTTAACATAGTACACTGTCTATATTTGGATATCATGTTCATTCCCTTCTAGTTCTCTATTTACATTCCAAGCACACAATCTCTATTTGTAATTCTATTTTCATATTCATTATTCTTTATCCAGTTCAAATGTAAACAACATTTCTAACAATATGGCTTTCTTTTGAAAGTTAAAAATCATGATTACATTTCAATATTGATAATGATCAATCACTACTAGTATAGTTGAGTAAGGATTGCTTCTTTGAGATCCAGATTTATTTACAAGAATCACTTTATCTCTCTCCTAAGTTCTAACTGTTATGGTCAAATTGAACTACTAATAGCTTATAAAATTACTGGAGCATATAATCTCACTTTCTTTGAAAAGTGTAGATTTAAAAGAGAGAGGATAAAGGAAATATTGAGTCAGTCAGACTGTCTTTATTCATTATCTGAAAAACTTTTTAAAAATATGTTACTGAGAATTAGAAATACCAAAGTTTGAAATCTGTACAATAAATTTTACAGAAATATTTATTCTTCAGCTTTTTTTAAAAGAAACATTTTGAATTTATTATATTAGTTTTGAATTAGCTTGATGAAGGTGAGTTAAAAAAAAAAAAAAAAAATATTTTAAAAGAGATGAAAATATTTTTATATAAAAGGTGTAATGCCAAGGTTAGGATCAGAAAATCTGAATAAAACAATTTGAATACATGTATAACTTTTTTTAAATTAAAATGCTCAATATAGTCCTATACAACAAAAATTGTAGAGTTCTCATCAATGATATGATTACAGAAATAATTTATCTAGATATAAAGTAAAAGTAAATCAATCGATTTAATAGATTTTAAAAAATAATTATTTTAATTATATTATAAGCATTTAAAAAATAGTCTGACAAGAATAGAATGACTGATTGTATAACAATATCACATGAAGGGAGAGCTATATTATAAGTTAAAGTGAAGACTAATGGATTTTTGATTTCCCAGTTATGTTTATATGATTATTAAAACAATATATTTCTGAACAAATAAAATTTTTTTCTAAATGTTTTAAATAGGTAATTAACATCTACTATTTCTATTATACATATTAACTGATTAGCCATTCAGTTTTGTTTGCACTTTCTGTTAATTGCTAATAAACATCTTTAAAATAGGAAAAAAGTAAGCAATATTTGTCTTCATTGTTGTTAGTTTAAAGACTATGATATCACTAGTGACAATTTTTCTAGAGGAAACCATAAGTATACAACTATAATAGTTTTTAAAATGAATTACTCAAAACTCTGAGTAAATTCTATAAACAATTTGTATTTTTAAAAGTCATTATTTGGGTTTATAAGATTGAGAAGTTTTTAAATATTATGTTATTGATTTCTGAAAGCATAGATATTTGTTTACAATTAGAAATTTAACTAATGATAATTTTTTAGGTTCATACATTTTATGAAGCAGTTGGATGTATGATTAGTGCACAAACTGATCAAATTGTTCAAGAACATTTGATAGAAAAATATATGTTGCTTCCAAATCAAGTGTGGGATGATATCATTAATCAAGCTACAAAAGTATGTTTAAAGAATTTTTAAAATTTTTACTAATTAAATAAAACTACATATTTTATGATAAAATTATCATTATTTTTTTAGAATGTTGATGTTTTAAAAGATTCAGATGCGGTAAAACAGCTAGGTAATATTCTTAAGACTAATGTTAGGGCTTGCAAAGCATTAGGACATCCATATGTTATTCAGGTAAGTTCCTTAAATTTTATATAATGTATATACAATATATTTTTTTAATAAGTATATATTGATATAGATTGTGATGCCTCATCTATAAATAAGCATAAAAGTCTGCACTGAGCATTACTTAAAGTATAAAATATAAAATTTGTCCAGATAACTTATCTATTCTTTATTACATCTAATTTATTAAGAAGTTTTCTAACAATAATTTGTGTTATATTTAAGCTGAATTTTCAGAATATAAAATTAAAATTTTTTGTCAGAAAATCCTGAAAGTCAGTTTCTGTAAACAAGTAATTATTATTCATAATTTTATTGAAAATTTTGGTAAATCATGATATTTTTATTATTTTTTCAGAATATCTTTTTTATGGGTTCTCTGATGATTTAAACAGATTCCATTTTTTGATAAATTTTGCCCATCAGAACAGTTTAATTTTGTGTATTTTTTTCTTTTTATAAAAGCATTATTTTTAATTATAATTGTAAAATTTTAAACATTTTATTGAAAAATCTTTAAATTTGCTAATTATAGTTTATTTTTTCATTTTACTTAAAAAAAATATATATACAGTGCCTGCCGCTTTATAAAATCACTGCTTAATAAAATCAGCCGCTTTATGCAATCAAATCCTTAGGAATGGATTCAAATCAATTCAATACAATTGAAAAATCGCCTGATAATAAAATCAACATCGCAGCTTATAAAAATCATTCATTGAAGGTGCAAAAACAAAAATTGATTTTCTAATTGAATTTTTAATTCAAAATTTGAAGGATATTTTGCAAAGCTGACTATGAAAAGAATCTGGCAACAACGAGGGATTGGAGTTTTTGGCACCAAAAAAAAAAGATAGAAAAGCCTTTGGAAAGAGAATTGTTGACCATTGAGCTGGATTAAGCTGGACTGTAATTTAGATAATGTATTAGACTGTGTGTACCATTAACTTTGTATATTGCGTAATTCAGTTATTAAACAGTTGTTTTGTTTAACGATCTTAGCATAATCATTGCTAACAGAATTCACCAATTCTTCACTATTCCAATTCCAGGTATTCAACCAGTTCATCTGAATCACAGAAAACAGGAGATTGTAAAACAATAAAAGCAGTGATTATTAAATGTAATTATCGGCAATAAAATTTTCAGAAATCTGAGTGAAAATACTGTTTTATTACTGATAATGTAATTACATTTAATAATCACTTTAATTGCAATGGAATTGGGGTTGACAGACGAAGACGAAATAAGAGCAGATTTTTTCGGTGCGAGAATAGTCATATGGTTAACATGTCTGAGTGAAGGGATCTTAGTCTCAAAGAAATGTTGGTCAAGTATGACCAACATTTCTTGTTTCTCTTTGAGACTAAGATCCCTTCCCTCAGACATCCATAAGTTACAGTCAATTTTACAATTTTAAGAATACTATTGAAAGATTACTCATAGTAAGTTCAAAGCAAACCAAAATCGAGTAATTTTTCACTATCCAAGATTGATTTTTAAATTATATCTTTACTACTATATCTGTAAAATTAAACTATTTTAATTACATTACTATTCAATATATTGTATTTTATAATCTCGTTTTAATTACGTTGTCTGTGAACTGGATTTTGAAAAAAAGGTGCAAAATTTTAGATTGCTGCCTTTTGAAATCAGCCAGTTAATAAAATCAAAACAGTTCGGACAGAAGTGATTTTATAAAGCGGCAGGCACTATATTTAAAATTAATTCTCTAACAACAGAGAGACAACAAAATATAGATTTAGCAATAATTTTATATATTTATTATATTTTTTTTAATTGTAATATTTGAATGATTGTGTGTGAAAGTTGAAATATTTTAAAAAAATAAAATTCGTTTGATTAAATAAAAATTATTATTAATCAACTTGAATATTTCAGAACATAAAAAATATTAAATAAGCATTTTCTAAGTTTTTTTGAGTTTTAAGTTTATAAAAAATACTTACTGTTTTGCATTCTTCCAATTTTCCAATTAATACTTTAAGCAACTGTAATACTATTAATCCAGCAATAATTGCATTTGTAGTGGCAATTGCTGGTATAATATTACCTGCCATAGCTAAAAGAAGAATATATTCTTAAAAAATATAATTTAATTTCATATTTGTTTAAAAAAAATTATTTTAATATACAATAAATTTATTTAAAATAAAATCTTTCAAGCTAATGATCTAATAGTTTCTAAATGAAAAATTTTTTAGCTTTTCTTAATTTGAAACTTAAAACAGTCAGTGAAATAAACAAACAATAAATTTAAAAGAAATGATATCAAAGTTTTTATAGAATGAGAAATGAAAATTAATTTTATTATATTTTCATCTGATTTAAAATTTTAATTATTTATTATAATTTTAAAAAGAATAAATATAAATTATATTAATTTTATGATGATAAAAAACATTATTATTAAATTAAATATGTCTTTTAATCATATGAAATGATGTCAACAAAAATCTGTGAATAATGTTGAAGACAATATATTATTACATAATGGTTTATTTTTAAAATATGGAATATAATAATCTGACATACAACTAAACATTTATTATTATTTTTATTCTATTTTCAGTCTATATGCATGGTAATAAGGCATATATATAAATAGCCATTTTTGTAAAACAAACAAGCATTGCATGTTTTACAGAAAATGGCTGTTTATATCTTTATATTCTAGAATATTATCATATCATTATACTAATATTTATATAGAAAACTGATTGATTTTATAATAATCTACTATGCATTTACATCATTCAAAAATGAAGTATAACATAATATAGATTAGCAATGTCCACTAATATTTTTATATGACTACTTTTTCCAATTGTAATAACCTGTCAAAAACTGACCAAGAATTGTGATACTTATGAATTGTAACCAGAATTGTGATTTTTATTCCTACAGAAAAAGAGAAGTAAGAGTAAAACAATAAGAGAAGCAAATCTCCTTTCAACAATAGAGAAATTCGATCATTTATTGAAAGGAGATCAGTTTGGATATGAGGTAGATAGATAGAGAGTACAAGAATCAGTTGGTTTTCAATTTGGATGCAACAGAAGAAGCAAAAAGGAATAAGAGGAAAAAAAAAAGAAAAAAAGGAGGACTTGGAGGAAGGGAGTGAAGAAAATTTGCCTTATTGGATTAGAGTGATGCACAAGCATCAGAAAGGACATTAGAAGCTAGAACTGAGAATTTATAATTGTATATCAACAAAACAAAAAAAATTTCTGTTTAATCACAGGTATTTATCCTCCACTCAAAATGAACTTTAATATGTTTGAAAAAAATGTAAAGAAATCTCTCTCTGATAGATTGTCACCAAAGTATGAAAATAAATTCTTTTTTATAATTTAATTACCAATTGCTGTCTTGAATCTTTTTGGTGGAGCAGCCTAATATTCTCCTATCCTTACTCATCAAAAATCCACATACCATATTTAGATCACATCTGTAGTCCCTAAGGTTCCACAAAATAAATACTCATCTCTGAGCTACAATTTAAAAATTGAGATAAAAGAATATTTTTATAATAAATGTAACTGTGCTCTTTCAAACACAAATATTACACATTTACTGTATTTTAGTATAGAATTACTTATTAACGTGATAACTATTTGTTCTACATTGATAAACTTGAAAAATTGTATTATTATTGGCAACTGAATAAAAATGATTATATAATCAATGCTATTAGACATCACTGACATAAATTATAATTTTTAAATTATGTCAAATCATACACACTCTTAAACAATGAATAATTGGATTAATTCCTTGAGTGCCTTTGTCATGCATTCCAACAAGACTTGCACTGTGAGGGTAGGCCTTTGCCATGATAACATATCAAGATCTGGAATGGGCAGTTTATTGTTTTAAAAATTATTTTGTGCTAATCTAAAATCTTTTTGAAATTTATATAATTACTATGTTGTAAATTACATTTATTATTATCAAATACTGATTAAAAATATTTTTCCATTTTATAATTATTATTATTTTTAATTTTAAAATGGGTATAATATGCTTGCTTAGAACTTCCACCAATTCCTTCCCAGGAAATTTCTGTTCCACCTATTAAGCTCAATACTGTTTCTTATTGGCAGAAAAAGTATATTCTGAACCAATATGGATAAAACAAGCTAATATTATAGCTATTATTGTGGAGGGAGTTGTTCTATCTTTAGAATTTTTTCTTAAAAAACATCAAATATTTTGCAAAATAAAGCACAAAACTATTAAAATCTTGAGTAAACATATAACTTAATGCAAAAAATTGCTCAAAAATGATATCAAATATAAATTAAAACATTCTTTATAAGAAAATATATATATCAATTTTGCTAAGAAAATTTGCATAATGTTACTAATTTACCAAATAAATGATTTTTCATCAAAATATGGATGGAAATACATCATACATAGCTTATTTTATTCAGAATGGACATAGCTATCAAACAGATATAATAATTTGGGTGTATACCTAAAAAAAAATCACAAAAAAAATAGAAGAAGATTTGGTATAAAAAAATCCAAAGAATATTCTTTAATTTAATATTTACAATAAAAAATAATTGTTTTGGTAAAAAGGAACAAATGTACTGTAAGAACTGTAACAATTTCACATTTCTTTGACAAAAAATAAGTGCAATTCGACAATTTATAAATTTCTCAATATCGTTAGGCTTAACTACAGAATGCGGCTGGCACAAGGCTACTGTTGATGTTTAATATCATCAGGCACTCAAGAGGTTAAAGATGCTTGAGTATATAAGAAAGTTAAAATTAAAAGATAATTCAATAATTATTAATCAAAAACTATTACCTATAAATTATTCACAAAATTTGTAGTGAGGTAACAATATTTACAGTAAAGTTAAAAATAAACTTTATAATGAAACTTAGTAAGGGTACTCAGAATTGCTCAGGAATTTCAGGTACATAATACAGTTTATTTGGCAACTCTTTCCCCCATTATGATATCATCAGCAATCTGAATCAATTGACATTAGTGACATTGCCCTACTGTTATGTCATTATAACTTCTCACAGCAGTAGTGTTTGTGACGGCATTCATTGTGTTGTCAATTGAAGTAACTATGACATCACCTGAATTCAAACATAACTCTGAAGAATTTAAATGAAGGCATTTTCATTGCCACCCCAATCCTGACTCATGACAGTCTATGTTACCAGTAAGGTTAGAGAGATCTTCAAGCAAAATTTGGACCAAAGGGGTCTGTTCCACAAATCTCTGCCTTATGGCAGAGATTTGTGGAACAGACAGACAAACATTGCATTTTATATACAAGTTGAACAGTGATTTTCCAGACACTGATAATCCAGCACATCTTTTAATCCAGATAAAATTATGTATATGTAATTGAAATTTCTGCAACCATGAGGAATATCAATTTCTAAAGAAAATATCAAATAATTTTATCTTGATTGTTTAAAGTATACAAAATATATAAAATACAATATTAAATATCAATGATGTATCATGGATGCAATATCTGAAAAGATTATATATCTCAAATTTGTTTCTTTATTACATTTTAGATACTTTTCAATCAAAATTAGAATCAAATTAAAAACTTAAACTTTATAATATGTATATACAATAATCCCTTATTCTTATATTTATTTTTTATTGTGGCATTAAACATAGAAATAATTGCATATTTGATTCTAAATTATATCACACAAATTCCTGTTAAAATGTACAATTTTATAAAATCTCTTAAGATATTTACATATTTAGTTGCTAAATATTCTTCTTTATACAATTTTCTTCTTCAGATTTAGAAAAGAAAATTAAGAAACAAATAATTTGCATTATAATTTGATCTTGATTTTAATTAAAATGTATATCCACTAGTGAGTATCAGAGAAATTTAAAAAAAGTTTTCCAAAATTTTAAATCTCCAAAGAATTATTCAAATACCGAATTAAAACATAAAAGTAAAATCAAAACCAACATGCATATAAAGAGATTTGCAGCAACAGAATGAATAGAAATGCAGCCAATCCATTCCATTTCACTGAACCACAGTTCATTTCCTGACTTTGCAATTTATCATTGTTCTGTGTTTTTTTTTACTTAATAATGCAGCTGTCTATACTAAAAGTAATAAATAAATAAATAAGTACTTGTTATATAAACAATAGCAATTTCTTGCTAAGTATAAACTACAAATTATAAATATGTCTAGAGAAAAACTATATTTTCTTTGAACAATAATTTGTTTAAAAAAAGAAATAAAATTGTTTTTATAAATAAATTCAGTTTAAAATTGCGCAGCAAAAATGCATCATAAATCTAAACAGTGTAGTAGTACAATCACAGTTTTACTGATTAAAACTTTTTAAAATAAATGTAAAAAAGTACATTTGAAATATACAATTATGCAAATTTAAAAGAAAAAAAGCTATATATTATAGTTCAAGGAAATAAAAACAAATACATATGACATTTTAATAATATACACAAATTTAAATATTTTAAAGATTTTAAAATATTAAGGAAGTATTTAATTTCAGAAAATGATCATAAGGATATTGATGACAGAAATCTTGCAGTAATCTGAAGTGCACAGATTGTAGTGCAAGAATTTGTGAAAGTTTTAAAAATATTAAAAATGATTGACAATTATCTAAAATTGATTGAATGGTAAATAAATATAATGTACTGAAGATCTAATTATTAGCCACCAAAATATTATTTCACTGACTGGTTATAAGAGTTTTTATTTATTTATTTATTTTATAAAATTATTATAAGAAGAAATCATAAAATGGTTCTACATAATAATGTAAAAAAGAAGCATTAATTAAAATGAAGCAAATTTTTTATACAATTAAAAAAGATATTTGGTGGAATAACAAGAGAATTCTGTATTTTTAATTATTATAATTCAAATAAAGCTATTAATATGGTGAATATTAAATTTAGATAATTTGAAATGAACAACCTTGGCAAACCAAAAGTAATAATTAAAATAATGCTTTATCATATATTACATTTAAAACTTTACAAAAATTAAGAGAAGTTAATAACACTTTTATGATACATATTTCCCAGAATATCATTTACATCAATGCCACATTATAATTTTATTTTTTATTTTTAAGATATGAAATTTTCAGAATATCTTCCTTTGTTGTACTCTGAATGTGTAGATTTAAATTTTTGGCAAATTTGGCCTAGTAAAAAAATTTAATTCTATATATTTTGTTTTTCATTTTAAAAAATATTAATTTAAATTTTAATGGAAAAATTTTAAATATTTTATCAGAAAACATCTTTAATTTCATTAATTACAACTTACTTTTTAATTTTATTTAAAAGAAATTTTCTTTTTTGCCCATTTGTGTATTAGTTCTATTTTTGCATCAAAATATTTGGTTTAATTTACACATTAAAGATGTAATAATATTTAATCATCATGCAAATAGAGTTATATATAAAGTTTATGTTTCTGTGTCCATTTTAATTTATAAAATGTTTATTTTGCCAATCTCCTCCTCTCATTATCAATGTAGTTAAATTATTTGACCTTAAAGTAATAAGCCTTGAAGAACAAATTAGTACTGCTAAACTATAACAAAAAAGGTGAAATATCACAAACATTATATTTTTTATGTATATGAAAAAAAATTTTAAAAATAAAATACTAAATTTGAAATAAAAATCTTATGATTGTTTCTTTACTGCAAAATCATGTGTATACAATCTTCAAGGTATTTGTTTTCCTCTATTATTGCTATACAGAACAGTAGGAGAGATGATATCAACATGAATGTTGTGTTTTTGCAGATATGACTTTGCAGCAAAGAAGCAATAACAAGCTTTTTTATTTCAGGAGAGGCAATATCATGAGTGCGAATGATTTATATACAAACTAATTTCAATTCTAGAAACAATACAGAAAATATCCTTCACTTCAATATAATTTCTCAGATTTTATGGATTTTCAATAAAGACTTAAATTATTGAAACTATACCAAGGATGAAAAATCCTTTTAAAAGTGCATACCAATTTGGATTGACATCTGAGGAGTGCATGCCAATCCCTCAGATTACTCCTCAGATGCCAATCCAAATTTTAAACAATATATTATTTCCAAAATTTGCATTCCCAAAAAGTTTTCCAGCCTGCCACTTTGAACATGTATGTCATACATTTGCCACCCTGGACTGTATTATATAAAATAACTTGATATTTTCTATAATTAGTCTTATGCACTTGGAATCCATATTGGTATTTCTAAAATTGCATATGTTGATGGATTATATGACCATAATGAATATCATTCCCAAAAATCATACAAAAAGTTGAATGCCAAGAATCAGATAAAAATTATAACTATAATGGTTCTTTTGATATTTATATTGGTCTTAATATTACATAAAAACAATCACATATTTGATCTTAAAAAAGAGAAAAGGATAGATTTTTCAATCTCAATCAGAAAAATATGAATATTGAAACAGTATATTTAAATTTTTGATCCTAAAATTTTTCTAGTGAATTCTTTGAAATGTTTCAAATTTTAAACTTCTCTATGGATAAGTTTAACTTGTTTTGTATGTGATGAGTCTGACAGACCAATGCAATCACTCACATAGATAAAAATTAAAAAAAAAATCTAAAATCAGTACCTCTAAGTTTTGCATCTCTTCAGAATGCTCCATTAGATTTTTAATTTTTGCAGTTTTTGCTATAAAAAATTGTTTAGATTTATTAAATCCAGGTAAAATGACATTTAAAATTTTTTCTATTAAAAACAAGATGTTATTATTACTTGTTATTTTGAATTCTTAATAATGTTTTGATTGCTTTTTAAATGCAGATTATAGATAAGATGTAGAATATTAATTTAATAATTCCAGTCAATTTTTAATAATAAAAAAAACTTTTAAAATAATAGCTAAAAAACTTTTAGCTATTATTTTAAAAGTTCTTGAAAAGTTTTAGATATTTCTTCAAATTTCTTATTAATATATATCTATAAAAATTAAAAATCTACAATATAAATATTGTAGATTTTTCATTTTTATAGATATATAGAATATCTTATAGAATTTTAAATAAGGATAAAAAATTTCAAATTTAAAGAAATAAGTAATACAGACATTTCTAATTACATAGTATTTGAAATTAAAAAGTTTATTTTGCAAACTTTATATCAGAAGTTCTCAAAAAAATTTTTGTGTAGTCACATAGAAAAGTTGCTAGTGGCCATATTGATATTTTCCTTTAAATAATAAAGTCACCAAGCAATAGTGTGATGAAGAGTTTGCTTGTCATCTAAAGACAGTTTGACTACAGGCCCATACTTCCAGATCTTTTCAATAGAGGTTCAGACTAGTGAAATCTATTTTTCAACTTTCTGATTTATCACTAACTAAAAGCCAACTCATCCATGTTGGGACAAGTGGCAAGTGCAATGTGATATTCAGTTTTTTTGTAATATTCAATAATGTGATTGAACTTAATCTAATTTTAATATGATAAAAATTTATTTTATTTATTTTATAATGCATAGAAATAATTTTTTAATTAATTGAAAAAGTTTACTGATTTGATTAATAAAAGTATGATTGACTTCTGTTAATTTACTATAAGCAGAATAATTCTATAAATACAATAATAGGTATTTAACATTATTATATCTACCATTTTCTTAAAACTATCTCCACTTACAGATGAAAATATTTTCTTGTAGTGGCATTAAAATTGTCTGGTGGCAATATTTTAGAATAGCATCTTCAGACTGTACATTTTACAAATACAGTGAAACCTCTCAATAGCGGACACCTCTGGGGAACAGAAATTTGTCTGCTATTGAGGATAATGGCCATCTGAGCCATCCATTTTTTCGCTTGGTGTGATTTAGCACGATACGAATTTTCGCGTT
>WUQG02407882.1:0-16642 GCA_011317285.2 Androctonus mauritanicus
GTGGTTTTGGATATAGAACATAAGTTACCCATGAAAAGAATGTAAGTTTACTATATTAATTCACATAATTCACACCATACATAATGTCACCATGCATTTTTAAATTTCATGCATAATTTCATTTATAAATCTAAATTTTTACCATGAAATTTAAAATATATGTATATCCTCAAATATTTTATATATTTAATATTGTATTTTGTAAAATTTGCATGAATTAGCAAATATTGTTATATTGATATTTGAAGAGGCTTATTATCGTGCTGAATTCTTATACGAGTAATCTTAGGATTTTCTTTATTCAAATAAAAGTAGCAACTGAATAATGGTTGCTACTTTTATTTACCAGTAACTTTTTAACTGCTGTGTTATGAATTTCAAACTGCTATGCTAATTATTTAAAAATTATTGCATTGAAAACATTTTTATCACAAGATAAGTATTATATATCATTGGAATCCTCAGACTGTAGATTCAGAATATTTTCATTTGATCTATTTGACTATACTTTATATGAAGTCAAAAAATTGGCAAAAATCATTGTATATTTTTCTATGAAAAACTTAAAAAATTTAGAATACGATGAAATTGACAAAATTGCTATATAAAAAAAATTTCATCTGATATATTCTAAGTCTATCTTTAAAATATCATAGCAATATATTAATTATTTTGGCCCTGCTACATTTTCAAGTCAATAAACCAAGCTGATAAGTCACAACTTTTCTGTGTCAATACTAACTTTGTACTTCAAAACAAAAATAATCACAAAATAATATTTAAAATAGGCATATAAAACCTAAAATAAACCAAACATTAATAATCAGTATGAAAATCATTCATTTCATTTCAATTTTAAATAATCCTATTGATCTATTGATCTAGACCTGCCATGTTTTGATGTAGGCCGATTTCTGATGACATTTTATGTAAAAAGTCTCCAATTTCTAACCCCTGCAGCATTTCAACAGAGTAGCATGATGTGATATGACATCTGTGGCATATAGGAGAGAGTATTTGAGAACATGAATGAACATCCATGGCATGACATCCCCCTAAATCCTGTCTTTACCTAATGACCTCAGAAAATTATGTAGACAAAATAGGAGGTCCTAAAGTTTTTCTAAGGATTGTATAACATATAATCCTTTCCTTGTTTTAATCATGCATTCTTTGTTCAGAACAGAATTACGATAAAAAATGTGTGAATTATATGATTAAATATGGTACATTGAAGAAAACTAGTTTAGCAAAAAGTAAAAAGTAATGCTTGAACTCTTTGATCACAAAAGTATGAAAAAATCATTGAACAATGATTAATACAATATTAAATATTGATAGTGTAGATGTGATATCTGGAAATATTTAAATGTCTCAGATTCAATTTTCATTATATCTTAGATATTTTACAATCAAAATTAAAATCAAATTAAAAATCCAAATTTTGCAATAATATTTATTCCATTGTATATATAATAATCACTTATTCTTATGTATTTATTTTTATGTATCATTAAATGTAGAAATAATCACATATTTGATCCTAAATTATATCACACAGATTCCTATTAGAATGCTCAGTTTTATAAATTATCTAAGTAAATGTTGTATTTAGTCATAAAATATTCTCTCTTACATTTCCCCTTTCTTAATTTAGAAAAATAAATTAAGAAGAAAAATTCACATTATTTTCTCATCTCAATTTTTATTAAAGTGCATATCAGCTAGCAAATATCAGAAAAATTTAAAAGAAAATTTTCCGTATATCAAGTTTTTAAAGAAGTCTTATTAAAAATAATAACTAAATATCAAAATCAATATGCACACAAAAATTTTTACTACAGTGAATGGAATGGAAATGCAACAAGTCAATGCTAATTGCAGAAAGTGCAGATCATTATTCTGATTCTGCAGTTCATCACTTTACTTTATTCTTTTTATAGATAATGGCACAATTATCTATACTAAAAATAATTAAAAATTACTTATTATATAAACAATAGCCTTTTTTGCTTCGTATTATAGCTGTGTCTAGAAAATACAATGTTTTCTTTATATTGTAATTTCTTTAAAAATGAAATAAAATCATTTTTATAAATATTAAAAGCAGTTTAAAATTGAATTTAAAAATGCATTGTAAATTGCATCATTAATTGCCAGTGTAAAAATGGCATAAAAAGCCAATAAATAGAGAAAATTTGAGTTGGGTAAGAGAGATATTTTGTGTAATCACAAAATTCTTCAGGCAACTGCTATTAATTTTGTGCATAGGACAGCAAGTTGAATTCATGAATTATTCTCAATATAAAATTGATGTGGACATTATAAATAAATATTCACTTTCCACTTTCAAATATATTTTTTTCCTTTTATATCTTGTCCACTTTCGAATTGAATGGACTTATATGAATCTGTAAACTGTAGAAATCATATAACAAGAACTAAAGCACCATAAGCAAAGAAACGTTTTTTTATTACGGTAAAATGTTTTCGGACTATACAGTTAGTCCCTCATCAGTACCGTATCTCCGGTTTAGAACTATCTATGTTGTATTTAGAACTATCTAACTAATTATGATAGTTCTAAACCGGAGATACGGTACTGATGAGGGACTAACTGTATAGTCCAAAAACGTTTTACCATAATAAAAAACTTTCTTTGCTTATGGTGCTTTAGTTCTTGTTATATGATTAGTGAAGCAAAGTATTTTATATTTGTCAGTTGTAGAAATCATTTCCTTAAGTACATTTATATTCATTGCACTTTTATAATATTAGCTTTTTCTTTTTTTTATGAAAAAAAATTAGAATATAAGAATTAAAAATAAGATATGCTTTTACTGCTTAATCCATAGATGATAATGATTTTTAGGCAAAAGTTTTTGTTTTGATATTTAAGTATTTTGTATGTATTCATTATATTAATATAAAATATAATTATTATAGCAAAATAATAATAAATTCTTTTTATGTAATTCTTATAGATTATGAGAGGTTATATCCAAATACGAATCCATCTCAAGTATCTGTCAAACATGCAATGGAAACAATCACACCTGTTTCTACAGCCATTTCATATACTGGTGGAGCAATGCTCCATTCATTTTATCAACCCATTAATAACAATCTTGAATCAGAATTTCCCTCTTCATTACCCTTAGGAAATATTCTTTCATCTGTTAATATCACACCACCACCACCACTATGTGATAATAGTAAATCACCACCACCACCAGGAACAATTAAGGGCAATATTAATGCAAAAGAATCTCTTCCTACAACTTCTGTAAATGTTTTGCCTAATGATGATTTACCAAATTCAGTATTGCAAATGTCAGTTGATGATGCAACTGTTAAGTTTGATAGTTTGACAATAGATTTTCCACTACAGACTGACACAAGTTTTTCAGGTACTAATTGGCTTGATTTAAACCCATCACTATTTGACAGTGGCCAAAATTTGCCTTCAGGTAATGGACAAACTGACGAAAACCTTCAACAAGTGAAAAAGATAGAAAGGGATTTAGAAGAACTGAGTCAGATGTGTGAAAATACAGTTTGTCAGTCATCTGATGGTACCTGAAACATCAGTGATAAAATCTACTAGTCTTATTTTATACCATTTGTCATACTGACACAGAGAGATGAACTCAAATTTAAATTCTTATTAAATTTAATACTAAAAAATTCATTTTATTTTAAATATTTAATAATGAATGAAAAAATATCAGTTTTGGAAATACAGTAATTATGACTTTTTTAATATAGTAGAATCTCATCAATTTCACTAACCTATTTTCCAATAATTATTTAAGTTTATATAATCTTTTAGAATACTGCCTAATGAATTAATATAAATCATATCAATCTTACATATTCATGAAATTTAAAGATCAGATTTCTTATAAAAAAATAAATGTTGATATAATTCATATTTTTTCTGGTCCCATTTAGGTTAGATATGAATTATTAGATTCTATTATATAATTAATTTCATTTCTAATATGGAGATCATAAAATAATTGTGTTTTTAGTAAACTTAAATATCATTAAATAATTAGTATAAAACTAATTATTTTTGTTTATCTGAACTTAATTGAAATTTTTTGCAACAAAAGTGTAATTGACTTAAAATGCCAGTCTCTAAATGATGGGTTAAAAGATATAATAATAGTTTTTATAAGATTTTGTCATTGTTATGAAATCTACAGTGTTGTTCAAATATTAAATATTTTATCATGGTTAAAAATAATTCAAGAAAAAGAAAATATTATTATAATAGTTATTTCATCTTTTTTTTATCAAGTTATTTAAAACTGTTTTAATTTAAAAAATTTTTATTATTATTTACATATTGAAAGTTTTATTGCAAAAATATACAATTCAGTAATGTATTGGAATAAGGTAAAATTATTGAAATACTTTACAAATTTTCCAAAAATATTTACATATATTATTAAATACAATAGAATCTCTAAAGGTTGACCAATTGAAAGCTGATATATTAAAATTAAAAGAAAAATTATCAATATTAAATGTTAATATTATTATTTATGTAATTGTATTAATAAAAATTATTGCTAAATATTTGTTTAATTATAAAAATATTAAACATTCAGTGATATGTGTTGTAGAGGGGGACATATCTTTATTTTTCCCATATAGGTGATTTGCTTATTTAGCACTTGCATTGAGCATTCAGAATGTCAAGACTATGATAATAGAATTTACTTTGGTCTGAACTCTTATTGGATGATTCATGCAATAGGATGCATTTCTCTTGTAGATGCCAAATGAAGGAATGAGAAATCTGACAATATCAAGTAAAAGTTATAGAATTTTATAGTGTAAAGTGTTCATATCCAGATCACATTAGATTCTTTAAATTGCTTTCCTCTATTCTTCCTATAGTAACTTTTATTTATTCCTTTATTTGAAAAAAAAACTATTAAATAACTATCTGATGGATAATAAAGATTAGATAATGGTTACAAATGAGGAAAACATATCCTTTTAACTTTGACAAGTTTTTGAAGCATGGTAATAATTTAATAAAATATGGGCAATTCTAACATATGTAGATATGTACTTAAGTAAGTTCATTTTAGTTAAAGCAAGATTAACCCAGTCCCTTCATGAAAAACTGAAGGTGTGAACTCAGAATTGAATCCAGATCCTCCAAGATAAGTGACACATATATGATCCAACATATATAGATTTGATTTATGTAGGATTTTGCAGAATGATCCATCTACATAAGTCAAGGACTGCCTGTATTGAGTGTGTGTGTGTATATATATATATATATATATATACACACACATATATCATATTTCATTGATTGTTGTTTTCTAAGCTGTTTGTATATGCTACAAAAAGATTATTTTTTTAGTAAATTGAAAAATTTAAATCTTTTGAACAATTTATTTAGAATTTTTACTATTAACTATTAAATCTTTATAACTTAAATCATATTTACATTAATAGTTTTAGACAATATCAATACATTTTAATATGTTGATTCAATAGTTCATATTTAGTAAAAAAATATGTTATTAGTAATTGTTTAAAAGTTTTTGCCTAATACATATAACTTTTCAAAACTAAATAATTTTATATCAGTAGAAATAAAAATATTTCATAATTCTTAATTCTCTTAAAAGTTCAGTTCTAGTCAGTTTTGAAGATAATATTTTCATGTCTTAATAAAATAACTGTTATTAAGGTCAATTTAAAATTAGTAAATTATTGTTTATTATTTTTAATTGTTTAGATACTGTATTCTGTTGCAGATAAAAAATATTTTTTTTTTATGTACAGCAATACCTCTCATAGTCTAGTTAATTGGTTCCTCTTTCTTACTGGCCTATTCGAGGTATGTAGTCTATGGGAAAAATTATAATTGGTTCCAAGAAATTTTTGATTTGCTCATATGTTTTTTAAATCATAAATTCTTACATTAATAATTATTTCTTTATGCATTAAACATTAAAATCTTTTTAAAAGATTTATAATAGACAGTTGAAGGGGGTATAAAGTGAGTCCAAATCCATAGAGATGAATAGATAAAGAGGGCTTGCCTGGCATGTGAATGCCTTCACTTTCTCCAAGGTGGCTGCTCAGCACCATTCCAAATGCAGAGCAGTGCTCTGTGTAAGACTGAACAATTCAACAAGAGACAAGAAATGGCTGGCAGCTTGCAAAATTGTTTTAGTTACAAGTCATTGCCTACTTGAAAAGGTGTAGTTCAAAAAAATTAATGATTAATAAAACAAGATGAATGAATTTAAAGTTTTTATTGTAAACTAATGAACAAAAAAAATTTTAACTCAAAGATTTTTTTAATCAAAAAACGCAAAATTGATATCTGCATAGGTTTTTTTTGTTTCTGTTCTTTGTCTATCTCTCTGTAGTATCAAATTGCTTTGCTTAAAGTGTGGCAATCGACATTAAATCAACTTTGGAAATGAATTGAGAAAGATTGTCAACCTTTTTAATCACTTTCAAAAGATTTTGGGTTTCAAGTTCTTTAGTTAAATCTTTATCTAAATCTGCATTGTCTAAGTTGGCCTCTTTTTTCTTCATAGGCTCATTGTTGTTCAATATTAATTAAAGTTTCATTATCAAGTTCATCAGTTTTGGATTTAATGCAGTCAATCATATTGGCTGAATCTAATTCTTCAAATCCAAATTTTTTTCCAGTTTTGGTGATCTTATTTGTGACTTCAGTAAAACATTCTTCAAAGCCAACAAAATCATTTGCACATTGAGGTATGATATGTTTCCACACTGTCCTCATATTGTGTTTTGTAATTTCCATCCATGCTTTATTAATATTTTTAATGCATTGCTTGATGTCGTAATTTTTCCAAAATTCAATCAAACTTGGTGTTTTCACTTATTATAGCCTCTATTGCTTGCCTAAATGCCCCATACAAATATTAAGCCTTAAACATGGCAACTACACCTTGATCCATAGGTTGAATGAAGGAAGTGTTATTCGGTGGAAGAAAAATTACTTTGACATGTTTATTTATCTCACTAAGTTCAGTTGGATGACCTGGTACATTATCCAAAATTAACAAAATGTTAAAATCCAGGCCATTCTCCTTGCAATAATGCTCTGTTGCAGAGCAAAAATAATTGGTGAATCAATCTTCAAATAAGTTTCTTGTTAACCCATGCCCTTTTGTTAGAGTGCCAAAAGACTGGAAGGAAATTCTTTAATACACCTTTAAGAGCTCTAGAATTTCAGAATGATAAACCATCATATTTTAATTTGAAATTGCCTGCTGCGTTTCCTCCCAATAAAAGGGTCACACAATCTTTGGAAACTTTTATAACAAAAAAAATCTTGTTCTGGATATAAAGTGCATGTTGTAAATTTCTTTCAGTAAAGACCTGTCTCATCAACATTGAATATTTATTCTTCTTTATATCCACCTTCTTCTATAATTTTTTTTTAATTCCTCATGAAAGTGTGAAGCAGCTTCTTTATCTGCACTTGCTTTCTCCCTGACAATACGGACATTATGAATCCCAGTTTGTTTCTTAAAATGGAAAAACCAGCCTTTGCTCGCTGAAAAAACTTCATCATTAATTTCCCCTTTAGTTACTCTGTTTTCTTCTTTTTTGTTTTCTTTCAAGTCATTGAAAAGAGTAACCACTTTATTTTGGATTGCCATTTGACTGAGGGGAATTCCTTTTTGATTTAAATCTTCTAATCCATATGGATAACAAACATTCCATGTTTGTTATACAAGAGCTTCTTATTCCAATGGATGATTTTGCTAAGTATGATGCTGTAGCCATACCTTGTGATTTATATTCATCTTTTCTTTTAACTATTTTTCAAACAGAAAATTTGTCCATTGCTTTCTCTCGCCCAATTTTAGCGAAACTAGCATCTCTTCATGAAGCTTAATTACCTCAAACTTTTATTCTAATGTAAGCCATTTACATTTACAATTTGGCATTGAACCAGTCTCACATTTTTCTTTTAGCACTCACAATTGTTAATAAAACATTTAAGTCACAAAACAATCAAATGTAGAATTATAATTTAAAAATTATGCAACAAATTCATTTAAACTTGAGAAGCAGGCACAATGACAAATGTTAAGATAAATTTGACAACCTTGGAGCAGCTGCCTGTTTGTCTCAGCTCGTCAGATAGTGGCTATTTGAATCATATATAGATGGCAAGTAGCAAGCACACTTACATTTTGTATTTGTCCTAAAAAATAAAATGTAATTGTTAATAAAAAAATTTTTAATCTGGACTATAGTGAAGTTTGGACTATTTGAAACTGGACTATGTGAGGTATTGCTGTATATGAAAAAGCATTTTTTTAATAATCTATAATACTCTAAATTATAATTTTATAATGTATAATAAAATTATATATACAGGTAATCTTTAACTTATGATTATAAAGTTCAGTTTCAACCTCCTCATAAGTTGTAAATGCCCAAAATTTATGAATATCTTACTACTAATGTTTGCTAGGACCCTATACATTATCTTAATAAAAATAATAAACACAAAACTAAAAAAAAAGATGCATTCTATATATCAAACTATTTCTCAAGGATTCAAATCCATGTGAATTATATGACAAAAGTCATAGAATTTATCAATGACATCACCAATAAGTCAAGGACTACCTGTATATATATAATTTTGGAATAATTGTGTTTTATTTATAAAACACAATATATTCCAATCTGTCATGAGATATAGGATATACTGTATTTGGCAGCACTGACTTTTAGAAAAGTTATTTCTGGTTACAGTACATCCCATGTGCAATATGGCAGCTTAATTGAAAACATAAGTAGTGTCCTAAATGAAACTTTTGTGTGTTGCCAACCACATGAAAATGCTGGATAGATTTGATTAATTTCTGCATTATCCAAGAAAGATTTTAGACTTATTCTATCTCAATCATATCAATAATATAGTTGCCAAAAGCTTTAAGCATCAAACATCATGTATTTTAAAACAAAAATGATAGATTGAAATCCTTTGAATTTGAAAAAGAAATATTGTTTTTATGTATCATACTTTATATATTCATAAATAAAAAAAAGATTTGTCCTCATGAATCTGTTAAACTTTGTCTTATAATTTTATATATAAAGTCACTTCTACTTAATTGGGATACGTTTGGACTAATCCATTTTGGCTCAATTAAGCAGCAGCTCCAATTAAAGTAATAATAAATTCTAAAATAAAATATGTAATATGTAGGTAAGAAAATAATAATTAGGTGCCTATTTTAATGCTTTATTAAAACAGATACCTAATTATTAGCTTTTTAGCGATCTCCTTTGACTTTGCCTTCAACACTGGGCTACTGATATTCAGGCCTTGCCTGCTAACTATAGAAAACCATTGATCTAATGCTTCTTAGACTTCTGGATCCTTTCCATCACACTTCTTTTTCAATGTTCCTGGAACTTCTTTCTGTAATGCCCACTCATCAAACAATTGATTTTCTTGTTGTAGGAGACATGCTATGGTAGATTTTGGTACATTAATTATATCAGCAAATCTATGATGGCTTGTATTGAATGGCTGGTTTTTAAATTTTATCCAGCAAAGAAATTTTACTTGAAATTGTAAAATCATTTCTTGGCATCTTGGCAAAACTTTTAAAATTTTAAATAAAATCGACACTGTAAATGAACATCAATAGGTACAGTGTATAATAATGGTCATTGGTAACATTGGTAATAATGGTCATTAGTAGACCAAAGATCATTGCGATAGACTCTTAAGCCAATGCATACTTGCCAAACACACAATGATAGATAACTGATTCACATCACATTAGTGTTGCCAAATAATAGTATATGTAGTGTTGGCATACTTTCAAAAAATCCCTAAAATATGTCAAAAATTGCTAAATTCCTTTTCTGCTACTAACCCAATTAAGCATTATTAGTTTGATTTCCATTCTTTGAGATTTGACCAAAAAAAAACAGCTGTCCCAATTTACCATTGGCCCAATTAAGCAGAATCGATTGTTCATATGCTACAAAACTTTAAATTTGTAGCATATACAATGCTCTCTACATTATGATATAAATATTGTTGATTTGTTTAATATACATTAAAGTAAACATGTAGTATATCTGCAGAATCCTAAATTTGAAATAATTATTAAGAAAACAAAATATTTCAATTACTTAGAAAATTATATAACTGCAATTGCAAAATGTAACCTCCATTTTTTTAAAGTAAGTTGTTAATTTTTCCAACCAAAGATATTTCAAGAATTCTTTAATTCATATAGGTAACGAATAACCCAATTGCGTAAAATTTCTATGTAGTCCAATTTTTTTTTTAATTTTATTAGAATTTTGTTAATGTAAAATTCATATGTTACTACCTGTTTAAACACAATAATGCAATCAAAGTGCAATAAATTTCTGGGAAAGTAATTCCTTAAATTCAGAAATCCAAAGATTTAATTTACCATTCTAACATTTCATTTTTATGTAAATAAACAGTGCACTCTAATAAACAATACACATTTTATAATTTTTTTTAGATTATATTGATTTTTTTCTTGAGGATGCTATTTTAATTAAGTAATGCAAATTTTCAATGGAAAAAAAAATATGCTACTTATTGAAATATACAGTAACTAATAAAAGTGAAAATCGAAAGATGTTAAATTCTTTTAATTTTTTAAATAATTATATAATTATCATTTGATATTGATTCAAAAATCTTATTTATTTTAATTTTGACTATTTCCTCTGAAGTTAAAGTTTAAAGTTCAGTTATGTTTCTTGTTTTGTATCTAATTCTAAGTTTAAAAAAAAATGCTGTAATTAAATATGAAACATAAATTGGTAAACTCTTTGCTTTAACTAGATAACTTTCAAAACTCGAGTACTACAGCAAAGGTAATAAATTTTAATATGGCATAACATTTTCCGACAATATCAGTCTCTCATCAGTACCATATACACCAAGAAATAATTATTGTAGAACAAACTTCAAATTATTCTAAATGGAATAATTCGAAGTTTGTTCTATAATAATTGTATTTCTTGGTGTATATGGTACTGATGAGGGACTGATATTGTCCGAAAATGTTATGCCATATTAAAATTTATCATCTTTGCTGTAGTGCTTGAGTTTTGAAAATTAAATATGATATTTTTATCTTCAGTATTACTATGGAAAAGGATTTAATTTATATAAATTTGTTTGATTTTTGGAAAATAAATTTAAAAAATGTTTTTTATATTGCTTATTTAAATTATAAAATGTAAAAAGTTACTTTTATAAGTTTTGCTATTTATTCTTGAAATAAATATTGATAAATAATATAAATCATTATTTTGATATAAAATAATAAAATATGAAATGCTAGCATGCAATAAATATAAAGTTTTTCTAAGATTTTTAAAATTTATGCTTATGATAAATAATTTTATAAAGAAATGTCATTTTGAGAGTCTATTGTATTTAATAATAATTTTTAAAATACAAAAAAAACAAGATATTTTTACAAATTAAAATATTTTAAAGTATTATACTTGACAAGATTAAAAAAAACAACTCTTAACAAACTTTTTAAAAATAAACTAAACTATCTGGTCATTCACCAGAAGATAAGGTTGTGATTTTATATAATACAAGATTCATTAAAAATGAATTTTAATGATAAATTTTTTAATAGTATATAATATAATGTTCTCTTTTTGTTTTAAACAGATAATATCTTTTCGATATTTTATTCGTGACAATGCTGTTGTGCAAACCACTGAAAATAAGTTTCCTATAATTAATAATAATAAATTATTATTTTTATAAAAATTTATATAAAATAATAGTTTTTATTCTTTAAACAAATATTAAAAACATAAACCAATATGTTCCTTAAATGGATTACCTCCTAAAAAGTATGAAAACTAATCATTAATTTTATAATGATGAATATTTTGTGAAAGTACAGATTAAAAAAAAATATATATATAGATAATGAATAGGAGAAAATAAACACAGCACTAAGTTAAGTAGTAAAAAGCGATTTAATCATCTAGTGCTGTGTTTATTTTCTCCTATTCGCATATTGATGATAGTAGTTATGTATGTCGCATCCTATATATATAATCTTAATATCTAAGTTTTATACAAATTCTGAATAAAATTATTTTACAGATGTGCCAGATTTCTAAAATATTATAAATGATTCACTGGTTGTACTTTTATTGTCATATTTGAATTATAATTGTATATATTTTTATAGATTATATAGTAGTCTTTACTTTTCAGCTCAAATTAACATTCCTTTTTAAAATAACTTTTTTAATATTAAAAAATATATATATGTAACTGTGTTAATGTATTTTGTAGTTTTTATTAGAGATTTTTAAAAAATCTTAAATAGAATTAAAAAACAAGATTTCTATATTTTCCAATGAAATTTCTATGGAAACGTTTACAAATAATTTCTTTGTAATGAATTGATTAATAATTATGCAGTTTGTATAGTTTAATTCATAATCATCAATTATTGATAAGGAATGGCTCTAAAAAATTCAATATAATGACATAATATATAAATAATTTCACTGTTTTTTCATAAAGTAAGTAGATGTGCCACTTGCATTTATTTTGTAAAGAATATATTATTCAAAATAAACTATTTAATTCATTTATCATGAAAGAACTAGGCCATATTTAAAAATAAAAGTGCATAGAAATATTTTGAAGACTATTTTATGAAAATATATTGGGAGGCGTCAAACTTATTGATCAATCGATTTATACCAATTCAGTTTTTTATTTTATATACAAAATGTAATTTTGAAAATGATTCTGATCAAAACAGAGATTTTACTAAAATATCACGATCAATTTAGTAATTCCATTTATTTGATGATTAATTGCTATTACAGCAGCTGAAAGTTAGTCAGTTGATTGATCCAGAACTTTGTAAATAGTATAAATTAGGATTGCATTTATAATTTTAATATTTGCATCAGATTAATTATAGTCTGTATACTTAGTTTTCCCCTCATTTTCAATTAATAAGAAGCGAATACTTACTTAATAATCTTGTCAGTGTGGAAGAGTTATAATAAATTTTCTTTTCTTGATTTGGATGTTTTTGGTTCATGATAGTGTGTGTTCATGTTTACGGCATGGAAAATCACTTCTTTGTGGAGGTAAGATTATTTACAATAATTTCTTTCCTTGATGATTTTATTTTAAAAAACAAGATTTTATATAACATTGCTTTATATACTAAAAATTTAATGATGATAAAAATATAATACTATAAAATCATATAAAATATTTTTATGTTTTATAAATTTTTATCATCATCAAATCTTTAGTGTACAAAGCAATGTTATACAAAATCTTATTTAAATTAAAAAAAATCATGGAGGAGCTATAATAATAAAAATAAATGAAATAACCAATTGATTTACTTTTCCTCAAATGTTTATCAGTTTTTTATATTACATTACATTTAAAAATTGTAATCTGGTCAAAGTAGGTTGATGGATAAACTGCTTAAATGAATAAAAATATCGTGTTAATGGTAGAAGTGATGATATAAGAATTAAGTGAAGACTAATAGACTTTTAATCCCCCCTCTTTAATTTCTATGGTTGTGGGGGAAAGTTATATTTCTGGACAAATAAAAATTTTAAGTGGTTTCCATGCTGGATCTGAATTCTAAGAATTATCCTCATTTCAATAGGTAGGTAATACTTACTAATTCTACTCTTAATACTAACTGACTAGTCATTCTATTTTGTTTGGATTTCCTGTTAATTGCTAATAAACATCATTAAAATAGGAAGAACTAAATATTATTTGTTTTCATTATTATTGGTTTAAAGATCATGATATCACATATGATTTTCTTAACTATATTGTAACTGAAAACCTCTAATAAAATATTCATTATTGTTATATACAAATCACAGCACCAATGCAGGTTATTATGCTCTTAAATAAATTTAATAACTTCTTAAATTTATTAAACAACATAATAACCTGCATTGGTGCTGTGATTTGTATAAAATGGTATGTGGTTATTTTTCTAGGGAGAAAATTCTTAGTATACAGACTATAGAAAATTATTTGAAGATGAAAGATAGTGGAAATAAAATAGTAATATTGGCAATAACATTTTTATAGGAAATTTTTAAATTTCGCTGTTTGAAATATTTTCCGATAGCTAAAAGTCAAAAATACCTAGTAAAGGTATATTTGTCAAGTTTTGAATTTCGGCTAAAATATTCAGGTTATTTTTTTAAAAAGTTCCTAATTTTTAGTTGTTATTCAGCAGGAATAATGAATGTCAGTGGAATTCTTAAATGCTCTATAAGTTTGACTTTAATTTGTGAAAAATGTTTTTAATTATTTTTGTGGCAACAAATTAAGCTAATTAGACTTAATATTTAAGGAACTTGATTTCTATATTTAATGTTATATTAAGTTTTTCATAATATATAATTTATTTTTTTAGTCATAATTATCATCTGTATACTGTTATATAAGTGGTTTCCAAAGTTCTTTTTATTATTTCTCCAATAATCTGTTTTGTTAAAAGAATTTCATAAACTTTAACAAATCATCATAAAGAACAAATGTTAGCCTAGGGCTACGAATTAAACTGGGAATCATTGCTTTGTAATTTTACTATTGCTTGAAAATGCAGCCTAAACATTTTTTTATTAAAAGTGTTTCACTAATTTGCAACTAAATATTTCCCCTTTGTGCCTTGCTTTAATTATATATCATTATATTAAAATATAGTTTAATGAATGTTAATCCAAATATTTGTTATCCGATTGTTGTTTATGTCGGAATGTAAATATCATAATTAGAAGTTAAGCAAGATGTAAAAATTTTATGAAATGTTGTTTATTGATCAATTCAAATGTAATTTTTTTATAATTTCATAACTTTTTATTATATATACAACTTTGATAAAAATGTGATCCAATTCATCTTCATCTGTCATATTCTTTATGTAGAATTCCTTATAAAAATTTGAAAAATAAATGTTTTTGGTTAAATTCACGACTGATTTATTTCACAAGGTAGGTGGCCAATCTAAATCAATCCTCTAGAACAGAAAAACAAATTAATTATTATTCTTTTTACCTTGTTAGAATAATTAGAATTTGCATACCTCTACATCCAATTCAATTATATCAACTTCTGCTTCTAGCAATAATCCTAAATTTGGAATAGTTCTTCCAAAATCACCATGAACAAATTCTTTCACATAACTAGTTAGTTAGAGAATTCTATTTTTATACTAAAATCATAATTTCTAGAGAAAATTACAAAATTAATGAAAAAAATATTGGTATTTGAAAAATATATTAAATACTTTTTCTTAATTTTTCATAAATTTACACCCATTTGTGTTAATTTATTCATAAAATAACACAGGTCCATAGGTATAGCCTGATATACTATACAGCATTTTTCAACTTTTTTGCCATTGTAAACCCAACATATTTATAAATGTTTGGGTTATGGTATAACTATATATAATCTGTAATTTTTAGCTAGTATAGTATGTAGAAATAAAGATATGGTGCTATCTGCTTGGTGGTATGTATTTTTTCTTCTTCAAATACTGCCCACTCTCTCATATAGATACCAGCATGTTATTTTTATAATTTAAAAAACATAATATAGTCATAAGATGATTTTTTATGACCCATAATTGAGAAGCGCTGCTGCTTTATATACATACCAGAATGGTATACAGATGGTCCTTAACTTAGGATTATTTTTATGACAATGATATGATTGAATCCATTGAATTGCGTTGATCACTTTCCATACATCAGACCAGCGGGTCAGGAATTTGTGTTTTTTTTTTCTTTCTTCTGTTTTTTTGTTGTTGTTACTGATGACCAGGGGCAGCTTGTATATAGGCACTGTGGAATTGCAGCATCCCCAATTTTCATTTATTTATTCATTTATATTTGCTTGTAATATTTATTATTTTGTATTAAAAAAATAATAAAAATCCATTCTTGTAGCAATTAGGAAGTGGAAAGACACTAGCAGCACTGTTTATATCACAATGCCATATCGCTAGTTGTGCAAGCACACACACACCATAGCAGGGATGCAAAGCTATTAGCATAATATGGCATTGTCTATCATGTAGTTCTCTTGTTGTTTAAATGCATATTACGCTAGTAGTAGCATGTTTGTAGTGCTTATTGTAACTACTCCATTTCTTTAAATATTTTGACATTACAATTAAAGACACATACAGTTTGATATAATTCAAAATGTTAAACATGAAAAAATATTGTTTACTATCAATAAAGTTAAATTATGGCAAAAATTTAAAAATTTTATCCAAAATTGCATACATTATATTTAGTGTGTATGTATATTTTGAAATTTGCACACACCCACGATTTCAAGCCACAAGTCACCATTGCTGATAGGACAGTGCAAGTTGAGTACAGTACTCAATAAAATAACAATATAAAATTTAAAAAACATTAAATTGAAATAATTTTCTGACTATATATATGTATTTAAACAAATAATCCGATAATCCAAACAGCACAAACTCCCCTAGCGGACAAATTTTTGAACTAACTGTAAATTAATGATTAA
>WUQG02407892.1:0-16642 GCA_011317285.2 Androctonus mauritanicus
TAGAAGAGCATACAAGTATTTGTTGAGTAATGAGGATTTACACAAAGAACTTGCTTACATTTATATTATAGGCCATAATCATGGTTATACTAAGTGGTTTTTATATCGCATACATAATATCGTTTTTATATTGCATACATAATAAAGAGGTCTCTAAACTCTGTCCATCAAAATGGAAACTACTTAATGCAGCAGAACAATTTTATACCATTGCCATATAGCATAAGCAAGTCTAGTGTCTTAAGAGACATAGTATGTAAAGTTAGGAAGAAAGTAGCTATGGTAAGGGCACCAACCCTTTTCAACACCGTACAAAATGAGAAAGACCTAAGAAAACACCTACTGAGAAGTCAGGCATATATGAGCTACCAGTAACTTTTCTATCAAACAATAAAAAAGCAGCTTACATAGGAGTAACAAACAGAACTTTGCAACAAAGACTCAATGAACACAAAAAGGACATAGAGATGGGTAGAACAACAACAGCACTAGCAAAGCAAGCCTATTCTAATAATATGCAGATATACTGGGACCAAGCAAAAATACTAAGGACAATCATAAAGCCATCGCAAGCAATAACCCAAGAAACAATGGAAATTATAAGAAGGGCCAAAAAGCAAGAGCTTATAAATGATAGACCCATGGCCGAACTACCTGCAGCTTGGAAGTACTTAATAAGACACTATAGATAAATTTTGTGGTGGGATTAGGCACCTACAGATGGACATTGTTTGTAAAACACTAATAATGTTAAGTGTACTTATTTTTGTGAATTTTAACCTTATTTGTTTGTTTGCTTAATGTTATAAACTTATTAGTTCACTAAAATTATTATAAAAATTATCCATTAGGTTATTGTTGCTAGCCATAGTGGTTACCATAGCAATGAACAGTTTGATAATTTGAAGGAGTTCTTAAAAATTTGTTCTTTGTTCTTTTGTTTAAACGTTATATTGTAACAAAAACCTGATGATGGCAGGTAAGGCTGTTGAAAACGTTAGCAATTGAATAAAGTTTTGTCAACTGTAAGTAGTGCTAGTTTATTAATTCACAGTAATTATTTGACAAGAAAAGCAGTTTAAGCAAGTATAGAGTTTTACCATATTTCAAATCACAATGCAAAATAGTATTATGTTTCTTAATTTTCCTAATCTAGGGAAAAATTCACAAACAATTTCTGGTGGATAAAATTCACATATAATTCTTACTTTTCCTAGAATTCCCACTGCCTGACCACCCAAGACATTTCTTAGCAAAATTAACATTTATTCATAAAAATTATAAAAGAAACAAAATTTTTCCTGCTTCTTTTTTTATCAATCTTTAATATTTGTTCTCAATATTTATTTTTTGAAGATGGTTTAAAAAAGCTGAAAATGTTTCATGCAATGCATAATATTTAAAAAAGAATGTTATTTTTGCAAAGACTATTATATTTTTGATTCTCATAATTTTATGAATGTTTTAAACAATGAAGATACAGTTTTTTATTACAACTAATTATAGTCAAATTGTTCTCTTGAATTATAGTAGTATTTATTTAAATAATGATCTATTTTTTTTACCATTTAAAAAATTCATAGTAAAAAATGGTAAATTCTTTTTAAGACTATACATTTTCTTATTAAGATTGGAATTAATATGAAGATTGACTGTCTGATTATTTATTCTAAATTAATCATATGAAATTTAAAAATAAAAATTACACTTACTGTAACTATAAAATTTAAACCATCCCACATTAATTTATACACAGGTTCCTTCTGTCGATGTTGCCAGTATATCTGACCATGATTTGAAATACCATCAACACTATCAACAGCATCCATTTTGCAAGTCCTTAATCTCATTTCTGATGGCTCCATAAAAGAATCACGAGCAGGATAAGATGCTAAATGAGGTAGCTCTGTAGGACCAGTGTTTTCATCTGAAGATTGTAAATAGTGATCCTGTAATAATAACTATATTATTTAATATACTAAAATAAATTTTATATTTTTTTTTATAGATATGGAAATTATTTGTATAGTACAGTTAATATTACTAATAAAATTTTATTAAGTTCATTTTATAATAATATGTCCATCAAATGTGTTTGCATGCATTTTATTTTTATAGAATGAAAGAAGATACATTTGAAATGAAACAGAATGTATATAGAACATACATGAATATGCATAATATACATATAATTTGTACATTCAACTGACATTTTTAAAAATGATAGCTTATGATTAAAACTATAGTCAAGATTATTACCCAGTTTTTATAAAACAAACAATTCCTATATATAATAATTGAATCAATAATATTGAGAAAATAATTTCAGAAAACTTATTTTCTTTTTTATTTTCTCCAGAATTTTGAATGGCATATTATTTTAAATATTTTTTCATGCTGATTTCAAAAATGTTATTAATTTTTGCCAAATTAAAAATCTAAAGCAAAGATTATCTTTTATGAAACTAAAAATTATTCATGTATTATTATTATGATATGATTTATTATTATTGATTTTAAAATCAATAATAATAAATCAAAATAAATCTTAATGATTTAAAAAATTTCTTTGATTTCTAATACTATTTGTTTTAACTTTGAATATATCCTAATAAAATTTTTGCATCTAAAAAAGAGCATTTTGAAAATAACAGCTACCATAGATAAAGCAGCTCAAAGACAGTATAGAGTTTTTCAAATTAGAAAAAGAAATCATTATGTTTGATCATTTGGAGCAGAAATAATCATTTTTTTTCACATAAGAAGTCACAATTTCATCTTAAAAATATTTTCATAGCAGGAGTTAGCCAGTTAAATACAGGCAATTCCAGACTTATGTACAATTATTTTTAAATAACAAGTTAGGCTTGAACCTAGACCCCTCCAGAAAAACTGAAGGTGTGGGACTTGGAATTGAATCTGGATCCTCCAAGATGGTAAATGACTGCTTTACCATGCAACTTTTGTGCTTATTCTTTAATATAACTATTTTAGTGTTACATTATTGTGACATAAATTAGTACTGATGAAAGTCTTCCTTGTCATCTGGTATACAGATAGGTCCCTGACTTATGTAGGTCAAGCAAATCTCATATCTCATCCATAAGATCAAATTCCATTCAATTCAGAAATTAAAAATGAACTTCAAAACTAAAATTTTTCCATTTTTTCCATAACTTCCTTTTCTAAATCTCGGGAAAATTATACAAGTAAATACAATAATTATCTTTTATGATAAGACAATGTATACAGTATACATTATTTTTGAAAATAATTTGAGAATGTTTTATATATATAAATTATAACCAGGGCTGACTTAGAATCATAATGTGTTTTTTATTGCTTGATTGGAATTTATTTAATGCAAAACATGCTTTTTCATCATCATATTTTATCAAAGTATATTCTGAATTAAATAAACTCAGATCAAGCAATAAAACACACATTATGATTCTAAGTCAGCCTGATTATAATAAACTTAAATATTATGTAATAAATATCATGGCTTCTAGACGACATTATGATAAAGTTCTCCTGGATATTTTTATTTTTTGACCATTTAATGATAACATGAAGCAAATTCATAAAATATTTTCTTAAAAAAAATCACTTTTCCTTTAGACAGAGTTAAATGTTTAAAATATGACAAAATATTTTTTTTATAAGACGCTATATTAGCATCTATATAATTGTATATAATAATTTTCTTATATTTTATAAATAATCTAGGATTACTTATGAAATACAGAAATATTTTTATTTTATGGTTAGGAAATTTATTATAAAAAAATTAGTATTGATTTTATAAAATCAGATTTAATGGATTAATTTTTCTTTATATTTATATATAAGTGGTTCAATAGCATTGAACCACTCATTTATAAATATATAACTTATCTTTCTAATATATTAATTCAGTACTATATTTAATTATCAAGCAAAGTGTTATGTAAATATAGATTTTAACAACCTTTTTCAACTGCCCATATTTCTTGCTTAGTAACCGCCGCCTTCTTTCAGTCCATCGTAAATAACTATCTTGTTCTGTTTCATTATCTATACCAAAAAAGGAGGCAGTACTTTTCCTGAGATATCTAAGAATAAAAATAGTACATTGATAACTATTTTAAAATATGAATATTTTTTTTATAAACTACAGTTTTTTTTTATATATTTCTTAAAAATATAAAATTTTTCATTATAATTTTAAATAATAAATTATAATTTTTAACTAATTCTTATTTTAACTTTATTGATTACATATCTTAAACTCTGTTTTTTCACAACAAAAACTAAATTTAGAAATATATGTTTATTTGAAGAATCCTAATATCCACTACTTATCCCAGTCGATTTAGTAAATTATCATTGGCTAATGGGAAGAAACAATTAAGAAACTAAGTTTCTTAAATAAATGTCAGTCTGAATGCTTTACCATGCAACTTACCAATGAAACACTGAAACATACAATGAAACACTGTTATAACAAATATAGAAACAATGAGATAATGACTAGCAAGCAAATCCTAATTCAAAGTTTGATCTGCATATGTTTACTTATAAAAATTTCTTGCTTATAACAAGACACAAATCCCAGATATCCAGATATAATGAGCAAAATTAGTCTCTATCTCAGAACAAATCAAGTAATTCTTGTTATAATTGGTTATAAAAATATAGAAATAGTATATTAAATATCAATAGTGTATCTTAGATGTGATATCTGAAAGATTTATAAATACCTTGGATTCATTTTTTTATTATATATTTGATATTTGCCAATCAAATTAAATTAAATGTCTAAATTTTGTAATATGTTTTACATTTTCTATGCAATAATCTGTTATTCTTATAACATTTCATTTTATTGTAGTATTAAACATAGAAATAAGTGCATATTTCTATGTTAATACTAACATAGATGATCTATCTATGATCATCTACTATCTAGAATACTAATACTATGATAGATTATGTGTTATATCATACATAAACTATCATATCCTTATTAGAATATTACATTTTATAAATTATTGTAAATATAATATAATATAAATAAATATGCATTAAATTATGTATTTATTCATAAAATAATCTCCCTTATGTAATTTTCTTCTAAAGATTTTTAAAAGGAAATTAGTTTAAGAAAAAATTTGTGTAATTTAACTGTCAATTTTTATTTAAGTTATAGCCATTAGCAATTATCAGAAAATATTAAAAATTTCTCCTTATATTGGAGTCTTCAGTTAATATATTATTCAAATAAAAAGTTAAGAAAGAAAAGCAAAACTAAAACTAAAGCACAGTCTTGCTGCAATAGATTGAATGGAACAGCCAATTAACACTGTTTACCTAAGTTCAGATCAATGTCCTAACAATGCAATTCATCAATACATTCTAATTTTTGAAGATGCAATATAATCTATACCATGAATGCACAGGTTTATTAAGAGCAAGGGCTGCATAGATTCACTCTAACTTATAGGAGGGCCACCAAAACAATTACAAGAGTTATATATATCATATCATGTTTATTACTTACATGTTACAAAATGTAATCAAAAGTAAACAAAGAATTTTTTATTGGATGCATAACATTGCATTGATTTAACAATTTTTTTTATGTTAAGCTCAGCATTTGTAGTAGCCAAGTGCAAAACTGATTCTAAATTTACATTATTTAGGCAGAAGTGCTACCTTGTGCACATGCACACTTTTTTAAATTACCTATTTCATATACATAAATACAATAAAAATTAAAAATACTTATTACCAGAAATATGATTACTATTTTTTCCTTATTGTTTAAAAACAATATCATCAAGCCACTGTAAAATTAATTTCACATGAGAAAATTATTATTTGAAAATATATTACTGAAAACTAAAAATAATGTTTCATTGATTATGTGACTTGTTAAAATAACACATAACAAGGTGGGCTGCCAAAAAATTAACGGAGAGCTGTGGTCTATGGATCGCTAATCTATACTAAAAATCAACAAAAGATAGCATTACACATTATATAACAAACTGAAATTTTACACTGTTATATAAACTGCATATTACAAATTTTTTCAAAAAGACAACTCTATACAGAAAACTTTTATTTTTTACAGTAATGTTTTTGGTCTTTCATAAGGCCATTATCAGTTATAAATTAGAAGACAGTTAGTATTTATATGATGTTTAGTAACTAATTATAAAAGAAAAAATATAGGATCAAAATACACTGAATAATGTTCATCATAAAATATACATCATAATATTAAGATTGATCTAAAAAAAATAGTTAACTTATAAATAAAATATATAAAATAAAAATATATATGTATGTGTGAATATATATGAAATAAGAATAAAGAATGAGATTACAATTAAAGGCTAAAATATTAATAATGTGATTTTTTGAAAATAGATAAAATAAAAAGATATCCAAATTTTTGCTATATCAGTGAAAAAGTTGGGATTTTGTGGGCAATATATTATATTATCGTTTCATTTTTCAGTTTTCATATCAGTTATCATTTTTTAACAATATAATTACTAAGCATAAATTATATAATTTACAGTCTATTTAGTAAAAATAAATCATGTAAATGAAATTATTAAATTCAGATAGTAAATTCACTATAAAAACTTACTCCTTTACTGTTTTTGAACGTCTAATACTTCCTCTCACTACAGATCTCACTGTTCCTCGATTATGCTGTTCAGAAACTTGACGTGATACAGGTGCTGACCGGGAACCACTTCTACTTGCATTTCTGTCTCCAGATTGTTCAAATAATGGATTTTCAATTAGGACTGGAGCAGATGAAGGATTATCTAAGATTCTACCACCTCTCATCATATTTTCAGTGGTCCCCAGTTGCATGGCACAACAAAAAAATTAATATATTGCAACTGAAAAAAAAAAATTAATTGATAAATAGAAAATAAAAGATCATGAAAGCATATTATGAAAATAAATTATAAAAATTAGAAATTAAAAATTTTTTATATAATAATAAAATGCTAGAATTATGTCTATAAAAAAGGTAGATTTCACTAATAATATATAATGAACGAAACCTGATGATGGCCGAAAGGCCGAAAACGTTTGTTTTCTGAATTAAAAAAATTTAAGTTTTTCCCAGAACTGCATTTAAGTGCTATTATTCATTATATATTATTAGTGATAATGTGATAATGTAATTGATAATTTTAAATGTTTACATATAAAATGTTATTTTAAATTATTTGATATTAAAATATATCAATTTTTGCAATAAACAAGAAAAAACAAGTGTTATATAATTTAATCATTTTAATAAAAGTATTGATGAATACAATATTCATTTTATCATAATTTTTAGAAGCTATTTAAAATATTTATAAGCTATATATTTTTATTGTTTAGTAATAAAATTTGCTTAGAAATAAAAATTAGAGCCTTCTAAATATATTATTTATATTATCTATTTACTGTAACAATTTCAGGCTATTTGAATATAATTTTATTTATATCTTTCAAATCTGATGTAATATTTATGATTAAACTTTTCTAATCATTATTGCTATCAGTTAATTAATGTTAAGAAAAATTATCAACACAGTTATCAAGTATAATAATATTTTAGTGAGTGCAAAAATTTATTAAGAGAATAAAATAATTATAAATTTTTTTTGTTGTTTTTCAATTTTCAACAATGATTAAATTTACTACTTCAATTGTTTTAAGTTTATTGACAGTAAATATTTATCATTACAATAGAAGTGAAGTTACAATAAGAAATATTAAAATGAACATATGAAAGCTATGTAATAATGACATAATTATAAAAGTTTAATGTCATATTTTTGTTATAATTATACATAAATAATTAATGAAATCATTAATTATTTATGTATATAAAAGATAAAAAATATATAAAATATTATATTTCATTTAAATTTATAAAATCCTTTTTTACAAAATCATGGATTTATCAATTTTTGAAATAATATAGAAATATAATATTGCATCTGTTTTTTTAAATCATATTAAAATTAATTTAAAATGTTTAAAAAGCATAATTCACCTAAATTCTGATATTACTATTAATAAAATATAATTATTTAATAATACAAATTAAATACTGGTTTATGAAATTAAAGTGTTTTTGGAAAATGTTCACAAATCAAATTCTCATAAATTAGAGACTAAATTATCATTGACCTAATTGGAAAAAATTATAATGTATTCCTGAGTTCCAAAAAATGCCACTAATTTTTCACTAAAATACTCCAAAATACCATCTAGTTACATAAATGATGGCAATGATGGAAAAATAATACTACATCAATATTTAGTATTATTTTTCATAATACAACTTAAAAAAAATAATTTTCTTAAAAGTCGATTATAAATATATCAGCTACAGTGTAGAAATGAGTACACCACATAGTAAAGCTGTCTTACAATCTGAAGAATACAGGTTCATTTTCAGATTCCATACTTCCATATTTCATCTTGAAGATCTGTTGGCCAATTCAATCAAAGTGTGATCCAATCCATAATAGATCATGGAATAGCCCTATCATTTAAAAATCTGATTGGAAAGCAGCAGAAAAATTAGAATAAAAGAAAAATGTTCCCAATAAAAGTTGATGCCTGCTATTGTTTAGTAATTTCAATAAAATATTCTTTGCATGAAAATAATAGTTATAATTATTCATCCAAAACATTATCAAAAGCCACTGATACAATATACTATACTCTTCTAACTCATTTTATGCTGTTTCTATTCTATTATGTTGACCAGATGGCTGCATGATAAATTATTCATTTATTATTTTGAAGAATTCAGATCACATACCTTCAGATTTTTCAGGTGATTTCAGGCTGACCACTTGAATCCCATCCTTTGATTTTCAGATAGGACTAGATATCATGGATGCTGGCTAGTCTGTGATGGGACTGAAAATGATCACTGCAGATGTGCAATTGAATTTGAAATTTCAAGTTGCAAGATTGCACTATATCACATTATCTCTATAGTATCAATCAGATAGCAAACTTATAGAGATGAAAGACAGCTGAGCAAGGACCCCTTGTACAAATTTGGAGGATTTAGATCCAGATTCATTCTGATTATATGAACAAAAAGTCAAAATCATTTCAAATGATGAATCTGGCTGACTATATTTTATATTGAAATTTGACAGAATATTCCTCATATGTAGAATAAAACAGAATTTTAAATTTTAAATATCAATAAATACATATAAAATGTTTAAAAATATGGAACTGTTCCATGAAAAACATTTATGTAATGTTTCTGTTATCTTCTCCACATATTATGTATTAGTTCTTGTTAGCAGGGAATGCTTCATTCAAATTTAAAACTTTCATTTGTTATAGATTTCCTGTAAAATCGAGGTAAAGCTCAAACTAAATTTTGATACAAATTATATTTGCTTGTAAAATTGGAGTCTCATAAATTCAATTTGACTTGTATTTTATTTGTGAACTAAACTTCCGTTTTTTATATATTTTATTTTTTCAGTAAATTTTGCAACACTAATTTATAGCTATAAATTTTTTAATAGTATTGTTAAATTAATTCTTTACATACTTGATCCTGATCACTTTCCATTTCATCCTCATCACTCAGAGCATCAAGAGAATAGGAAATCATAGGAGTTGCATTTGTAGCACCTTGCGATGAAGATGCTTCTTCGTGAAATGCAGCTGCAATGTGAGTTGCAGCTTCAGCCAATGAAGGATGTAATTCAACTACTCTAAATTTAGAATATGAATATGATTTATATATTTTTTAGTTTAATATATATCAAATTTATAATTACAATTACTAGATATATATAATGCAATATAAAACCTTATTATATTAATGTTGTTATTAATTAAATTTATTAAAATTCTATATTTAAAATAAAAATTAGAATACAAAATTTACTGGTAATACAATATCTTAACACCACATTCAAATTTTAATATAATATATTAAAAAGTTAAAGAAATAATAATAATAATTATTATTATTATTATTATAAACTATATATGTTGCAGCCATACTACTTTAAAAAATAAAATTAGGATTTTTAAAATTTAGCAATAAATTTAGGTTGGTTATGGCAATAAGTTACACAGGGTTGGTTATGGATAATGTAGTATTAAATATGATTAAAATTAGAGCATATTTTGAAGTTATAATGAAAAATGTCTAATTAATTATTTATAATTCATTTCTTAATCTGTTTTTTTTTTATTCAAAAGTTTTTGTTGTTGATTCTGAAAGATTAGAAAAGACTGAACTGAAATTATTGATCAAACTAGACCAATAATTTCAAATAAGTCAAAACAATTTTTGAAGGAAAAAAAAAAAAAATCAAATGACATTATGGCCTCTTCCCAATTTATGTAAATTTGAATTTAAATAAAATATTTCCCATAAGTTTTTTTATATTTTTTTTAGATATAGATTTATATCTGAATACATCTACTGTATTTGTAGGTTACATGTTCAAACATGTTAGTTTAAATTACTGAAACATCATATTCTTGATTTATTTGTTTTTGTATATTGTTTGTTGATCTTAAGTATCAAATTATTTGTACAATATGGTTCCATTTAGTGTTGCCTCCCTTTCAGTTAAGGAACAATACAGCAACATAATGTTGTACAGGTGCAAATCACTGTAATTATGTAACCCTGGGAGATTTTAATTCAGAATCTTTGTTAAATTATTTTTCAACTTACATAAAATTTCAGTTGCATAAATTTCTGAAAAATAAATGGACGTGGCTGTATTCTAATGATTTTTCCATACTGATTTCTAAAAAAGTTACTAATTTTTGCTCAATCTAATATTCAATAACAGAAAAAAACATATTGTTTTGCTTCTGTTTCACATCTCTTTCCAGCTGTTTATTACAAAAGGCAGAATAAACAAGGGAAATGAATGATGGATAGTAACAAATCAAGTCAGTTGGATTCCTTAGTTTATTTCTGAAAACTTAATGCACTTAATCTACACGAGACATGTAATGAGAGAGTCAAAAGCCCATTATAATCTGGCCAGATCTATAACTGAATTGGTTAATATAATGGATGGGAATTAATGGGGTGGATCTGTACTTCATAATAAATCTGGAGATGAAGGTAAGTTAATCAATCCAGAATCTAAATGGATGGCAGATTTCTTACTAGCTAATCAACCAACCAATCCAAAATAATAATCTATCTCCCAAATTTAGTTTTTTCAAAAATTATTTTTTTTTTATAAATAATTATATCATATCACATTATATTAAAAATAATTCAATACTTATTACAAAAAGATATTTTTGTTTTTAAACTTTATTTCCTTTAAAGTATGAACTTTCAAATGTAAAATATATAAAATGGGTGTTGTGCTTATCTATATAAAAGCAAAAAATAATTATATGCAAAATATGCCTGTATAAAAAGCAGGCATTTATATTAGTTTATAAGGCTGCATAGTTTTATTTAAAAAATATTATTATATCATACAATTTGTAAAAATTAATATCAAATCAAAAATATAATTATTCAAAAAAATAACTATTATTATAGCTTACTTGTTAGTATAATCTTTTTACTAATAAAATTATTGAAAATAATATAAAAATAAAATAATATCTTCTTATTAAAAATATTCTAATAAAGTAAAAAAATGTAATAATATTACAGAAGAAAATGATAAATACGCTGTTTTTAAAACAAAAGAAGTTCCAATAAAATTAATATAATAAAGCAATGAATTTTTATACCTTTGAATATGAACAGGATCAACTAACAGCAACAACAGATCAGGATCTTGAAGCATTGCTAAATTTAAAAATTTTAAGATTAGTAGAGTTGGTTTAGACATTATTTACGTAAAGGAAATATTTAACATATTTTAAGAATAATTCTATAAAATAAAGATAATATACTGCTAAATATGAAAATGCTTAAATGAACTGTTTCATCATATTTATCTTATAATTTATGTAGTGAAACATTGAAATTTACATTTTATATTATTAAAGTTTCAGCATATTATATATATTTTCAGGTTGAATATGATTATTTCATTATTTTTAAATATAAATTATTTTTTAATTTTATCATATATAAAAATGGCATTATATGTAATTTACCCAAAGCTATTGGATCATCAGCTAATCCTGGTGTAGCTGCTATAATATTTTCCATAACTTCTGGCTTACTAAGTTGCTGAATCTGATAAAATTTAAAAGAATAAAATTGCTGTAATTTAATGCTGAATAATAAAATAAGAATGTAAACAAATGCTGTTAAAATTTTTAATAATAATTTTTAATTTTATTTGAGAACAAATAACTCAGAAATATAATACTGTATGTCAAATTTTAAAAAACTTATTAAAATATGATTACAAATTATATATTTTAACAATTAATGTTTTACAGTATAACACAAATAATTCAACAAGTACTTTAAACAGGAATAATAAAATTTATTATTAGTAAATATACAGTTATTTTATATTATTTTATGAGCAGCACTTATTTGAAAGTTTAAGATTATGATTTACAATAGTTCTTCTTTTATCAAAATATAAATATATTTAACATAAATTATGTTATAAAAATCAAATGATAATAGTAGAAGTTTATTATATAAATAAGCAATAATTTTAATAATTATATAAATTTTGGTTAATATGGCACTATCTGATCTAATTTGATTTTAGATCAGGATAAATTTTTATATTTTGATAATTAATCTAATTAGTTAATAATTTGATTATAATTTATACTTTAAAATTTTTTATAATAAAAATTTGCCCTAATTGTTTTTTTGAGTAATTTATTCATTTTAAGATGAAATATCTCTCATAAAATTGGATATCATCATATGTTCTTTCACTGAAGCTAATTTAGCTTCAGATAGATAATCATTTATTTAATTTATTAGTATTGAATCTTTTAATGAAAAAAATTAACAAGGAGTTTTATTTATTACTCTTCATCAATGATATTGGTAGCATTTATCAATAGCTACTTAACAATCTCCATACAATACAGAAATTTCAAAAAATAATGTATTTAATACAATTTGAATAAATTACCCTTTATTTTTGCTACATTGCAACAATAGTTTTCATCATAAAATTTAAGTTTCTGTAATCAGATAAACTTATTTGAGTTTTATATTTTTTATAATTAATATTCCATTCTATTTGTATTATAATTTCTGAAATACAATTCTACAATATTTCTGATTTTTTATTTCAAAATTTTATTTTTCATATTTTAACAGTTTCATTGTCAATGGTTAATATTTTAAAACGTGATTAATGTGAGAGATGTATTTGATTTTGCAATTCACTTCACAAATAGAATTTTGATTTTTTTAAAATTGTGTATCAATGAAAATTTTCACATATCTCTGAGATATGTGATATTTTCTTCAAGAAAACATAAATGCATAACACAGGAATAAATACATAAAACAGGAATTAAATGTATAATAGAGTTTAATATAAATTAAAAAATTGTTTAAAATATAAATATTTTACCATTGTTCGAAATGCAGGATTCATTAATGCTGTTCTCAATGCAATAACCAATTGCTGAATTTCTTCTTGACTTAATCCTATCAAAAAGATATTTTAATTAAAATTTTTATAAAATTTAATATACAAGATTTTTTATTATTTAATATGGAAAATTTAATAAATAATTATTTAAGTACAAAAATTACAAATGGCTTTCATATATAGTTCTATGCTGTTACAAAAAAAAGGAATGAAATTTTGATAAAGTTAAATGTATCTAAGTAGAAGAATACAGGTGCTTTTTTATTTACAATCATTTGATTTAAGATAATCCAATATTATGACTGTCCTACAATATTTTGAACTTAGCTATTTTCATAGCATAATGGTTAGAAAACTTTTTGTTTTATTTAGAATTTACAATAGGCCAGATAGCTGCATGGTAAAGCAGTCATTTACCATTTTGGAGGATGTAGATTCAATTCCATGTTTTTTATTTTCTTAGATATAATGAATAATAGTTATAACAAAATTTTAACTGGTCCTGTGAAGCTCATTATAACCAAATTTCACTGTATTTCATTCTTTTTACTATTAAATGAGTTTTATTACATTCAATAATATATTAACTATAAATACACTGTGTTTATAGATTGTGTATACAGATTACTGGACACACAATATGTTGTTCAGTAATCTGCACACACAATCTGTAGCCATATTACTGGACAAACACTGTGTGTTTATCTAGTAATATGGCTACAGATTAGAAATGAATTTGGCTATTTATGGGAGATAACTCATATGTTAATATAAATTATTACCATTGTTGGTCATTTTTGGCTTAGTTTTTTCAACCTTAGATAAGTAACTAGAGAAGCATCTGTATTCAGAACCAAATCGAGCACAATAAGCAAGCATTACTTTTATTTCGAATAATGTTTTCGGACTTTCGTTTCAGTCCCTCATCAGTACACCAAACATAGTTATCTCCATTATACACTATTTCTATAGAAATAATGAAATAAAAGTGATGCTTGCTTATTGTGCTCGATTTCATTCTGAATTTGATATAAAAGTAAGCAGAGTGATGAAATTTCTATGAAGCATCTGTATTGAATTAAATATTATTTTTGACAAAAGACAAGATAAAATCTCAATTCATATCAATTAAAATAAAGAGAAATATTTATTTTAAACATTATTTTTCTAAGTAATATTTCTCTGTAGAATCCAGTTATATGAGTATGTATGTATGTACATGAGGTGGCAGTCATGTAGCGAAAGAAAAAAGGGGTGGCCGATGAGGGGAGGAAGGGGAAAATAATAGTAGCCTCGAGAATTTGAGCGGCGTGTATCGATCGGTCTTTGGACGAAGACGACGACGACGGGTGACGAGCGAGCCGTCACGCGAGACGAGACGCCAAGAAAAGGATATAATATAAGGAGAACGACAGGAGGTAATCGGAGGGTGGGTGGGAAAACCGGGGGAAGAAAAAGTCACTCGAGTTCGCTTTAGAGTGACTCGTGGACAAATATTCGCAATCATGTGTGAGTAAGTGAATACACGATAACAATCCTCTCGATCCCTTTTTTTTAGAGTGAATATTTATCAATCTTGAATCATGTTTATCGAAGAGGAAAAGAGGGGACATTTTTCTCTTTGGGCCTGAAAAAGGAAATATTCTTCCTCTATTTTATGGCCTAAAAAGTAACTGGGTTAAAAATGAATTCATCCAGAAATATCTTCATTATTTACCTTCATTAATCTTATTAACTTGTAATATTCTAATTATTTCCTTATTCATTTTATTTCGAAGGTTTAATCGATACAGGATTTTGGATAAAGTACATAAAATTGCACTATAGTCTATCTAAACAGTGGAGAAATGAAAGAAACAGAATCAAAAATGAAATATGAACGGGGTATTACGGAGTGTAGATTTAATGAAATGAGCTACAATCTCAATAAAGCAAAAGTACAACCACACCAACTGCCACAGTTCTGCAAATAGACGCGAAAAATCTGAAATTAGAGATGTGAATAATCAAAATAAGAGATGAATAAAAGAATATTTTTGATAATATAAATTCAATTTCCTATTTATCGCAAAAACTCAAAATCATAAGCTATTATTTTCTTTCTGTTGGAAAAAGTTACGATTTCATTTCTACTGAAGAAAAAGAGATTTAAGCCCTACCAACGTAAGAAAACAGCTGATGCTCTCGATAAAAAAGAATCTATTTCCTGATGATAAAGTAGGCTGGAATGTCATGCTTTCAAGGCATGCGAATTATTAGTACGAATTTCACTGAACAGAATCCCAGATAATGAATCAATTTTGAAAATATTTTTAATTATCCTGAATTTCAATGAATTTCGTCAAGTTTGCTCAGTTTTGTACGAGTAATTTCCTCTAAACTAGAAATTGATATTTCCTTGTTTTGACAAATCGATGTAAAAATGATACGCCTTTTTGAAGTTGAAATTCTCTCGTTCCGTTTGACACAAATTACAAATTTCAATTACACCGAATCAAAGCTTTTATTGTGTTAACTCAATATGACCAACATATAGATGCACATGTATTTACAAGCTTAAAATAGAATGAAAAGAAAAAAAAGCGACAAAAGTTGAACTTCTGCTTCGTGCACCGCCTCGTCATCGGAAGTAATCCGTCAGTTTCAAGGAAAAAGCTCGCGATAATGTGAATTCGGACACACACATACACGCCCGCCGAATTCGTTCGGCATGCTACAATACGCGCTTACGCCCGAGAAACTTTTAAAACTTGTGCCAAATAGAGACGATAAAATCTCTTCGCATGAAAATCCATTTTTATTGTATGAAATTTTCGCGCAAGAAATTATTATGAACTATTTTTTTAGTATTAGTATTAGTTCACGTGCTAGACCCACGAGGCAATGGTTAAAAAAATAAAGGAAAAAATTTAATTCTTCACGATAAAAATATGACAAAATAATTAATTTACAAAATCCGTGCTAAAGTCTGGAAAAATTTGAAGAATTCGGAGGCTAAAAATACAAAAATCCAGTTTTATTTTTCAAACAAGTCAGAAATTGTTGCTTATCACGCATGCATGCAGCGC
>WUQG02407903.1:0-16641 GCA_011317285.2 Androctonus mauritanicus
TTTCTAAATATCTTACAAATTTTTCTAAGTTTTAAAATCAATTCAATAGAAATTTCTGAAGCAGCACATTCATTATCCTAATCAATTGTCTCAAGAGAGTCAGTAACTGTCTCTAAAGTCAGAGGAATATTATAATCGTCCCAGTCTTGAATATCTTGAAAATTTGCTTCATCTTTGTTAAGCACGAGTTCCTCTTCAATTTCCCTTTGCAATTGCTTTTTCTTGTAAAGAATATTGCAAACAGTTAGGTGTGTTCCATGTACAAGACATAATTGATGAATGAAGCTATTTTCCTTGCCAAATTTTATTATTATTGAAGCATCATCTGTTGTCACTCCTACAATGTGACATTCCAGATCTAAATGAAATTCACTTAATTGTTTTTTGACAATTTCTATGGCTTTCTTGCTAGTTAATTGGCCTTGAATGGGAACTAAACCCAGAGACCAATGTTTTGCTACATCATGTACATTTATATTCATATATTTAAGATTCTGGGAAGACATATATTCATCTACAGAAATTGAATAACAAATTCCAACTTTAATTTGACTCTCAAAATATTCAGATAGGTCAGTTTTCTTGATTAGATAATAATTATAAACTAAATTTTTTACACTATTCCCTGTAGTTGGTGGCATTTTGTCATAAACATTTGTTGACAAATTACTTTGAATAAATGCAAAGAAGAATAACTATAGCACTATAAGCAAAGATAGTTTTTATTTTGGCATTCATTTAGTCAAGAACAAAGCAAAGGTATTTTCTATTTGTTTCATAGTTACTTTGAATAAATTCAAAAGTTGCAATTTGATTAAAATTAAATCTGTCTTTGCAAGCCATTTTTGCAATAGCAGAAGTAACAGACTTTTTAGGTAAAAATCATGCTAAACTTGACTATTTCTTGCTTGAAGAAGCATCATTAACAACATCTTGAAAATCATTGGTATGAATCTTGCTTACATGAGCCCTCATTCCAGAAGTCGATCCACCGATAGTTTTCAAAATTTTACTGCACTTTAAACACTCAGCTTCTTCTTTGGTTTTTCTTTTAAAGTATTGCCACACATTTGACTTTTTTGAGACATATTATGAAGGGAAATGTTAAAAACTAATTGATTAAATGAGGATGACAGCACTTTATAGAAATGTTCAATGCTCAAGTAGCTGCGTAGTGTGTACTATGCACTATGCAGACTTGAACATCAAATTTTAAATAAAGTTTAATTTGGCAATTCAGCAAAGTAAATGCATATTTAAAAATATTGGAGAGGAAAAAATTGAGATTTATATCTCAAGAATATTTTAACCATGTTCAACTTTGAATGCAGTCCTAGATTATTATAATCTTCATAAATACTAAATAGATAGGTTTAGGATGGGGACAAAATAGAATTTAATTGCTCTTCGTAAACTTAAAATGACTAAAATTAATTTTCCTTTTTCTAAAAAAGGAAATGTTTTTAATGATTTTAGCTCTAAATTAGTTTTATGACAGACTTTAAATAAATTAAAATTTGATTTTTAAAGACAGTAATACCGGTAATAGTTATTTTAGTAACGGTAATTTTTATTAATTTTAGAAATTGGTAAAAAATTGCCGGTATTTCGAACCCTAGTTTTTAGGAACTCAATAAGATTATAAATCTGAAATGACAACAGTCATCTTGATATAGTCTCATTAAAAAATAGTTTAAATAAATTAAAATAATATAAATACCTGGTGGCTTATGATCTATTGTACTCCCTGCTTGTGGACTATGTAATGCTGGATGGCTACTGCTACCAGGACTTTGAGCTGTACCTAATGAACGTGGAGAAGGTCTTGGCATAGAAGGACTACCAGGCCATGTTCCTGGAGCAGGTGATGACATTGATAAATTACCAGTAGATCCACCAGGAGCAGGAAAAGGAGATCCACCATCATTACCTGAAAAAGTTATACAGAAATTAGAAAAACAAAATTAGTTATTTAATAATTTGTAATATAGATTGAAAAATTCTTAAAAATTTACATCTAATAATAGATAAAATTAATTTTTCAACAAAAGTACTACAGGAAATCCTTGACTTATGTAGATCTGATATATATAAATCTGTACTTATGTAAGGTTAGTTTTAGTTAATGAGCAAAATTTGAACTCTGACTCCTCCTAAAACACTGGAGATGTAAGACTTAGAATTGAATCTGGATCTCCAAGATGCTTTATCATATGACTTGTGCTTATTTTTCTAAAATAACTATTTTTAATATTATATCTTTATGACAGAGTAGTACTGTGTAATATATGCTCCAATAAATGTATGTTTTGATTTATGTAAGGTTTTGCTGAGCAATCAACTTAAGTAAACTAATAAAAACCCTAATAAAAACTTCAATACTTGCTATTGTTCAATAATTTTATATAGTTATTTTCCAAGCAAGCAATAACAATCATAACAATTCACCAACAAACAAGAAAAATATGGCCTAAAATATGCTATTGATTATTTCATCATGTATAAAATAATGAAAATAGAGCACAAAAAATATATCAATTTAACGAAAATTGTTAAGTCATAAATTCATATAAAAGTTAATATTTAATTTAGAAGATACATGCATATCAGCATGTTGATATTCATATTTAAATTTGTTAAAGAAAATTATTTTTTATAATAAATTTGATAAAATACATCAAATGACTTAATATTTAGAAGAAATAAGCAACTTAAATTATAATTTGTAATATAATTAACTAAATAAATATTTATTAAACATCTTTACGATTTTGAAATTGTTATATTTGAAACAAATTGATATGGTGTATATAGATGATACACTTTAATGTTCTTTTAGATCACTGATATGCAGAGAAACATATAAAAACTACAATAGAGCACTGATTATCCAAACTGTGATCAAGATGGTTTGGTTAATCAAATAGTTCAGATGATCAAATATATACAAAAATATTCAGTTTATAAAAAAAAAATGTAATTAGGCATAAAATTAAATTATTGTAAATAAGTTATTACTAAGTATTTTAAAACTGACTGAACAATGCAATTTATAAAGTATCTGTAAATGAGAAGAAAATGATGAATAACAATACTTTTTTTTTGCAGATTTTGGCTATTTTTATACTGCTGTAGTTTTTGTATTAATTAAAATTTAAAGCTTCAAATTTTACAATTGGTATTCTATCAAATAATTTTTTCAAATGTATTTGCCAGGTTAAATTAATTAAATTGCTATATCATACTTAGGATGTTGTGTATCTAATGGTGGCCTTTTTTTAGAGACCACCATAGGCTGGCCAATATCTATAGTGGGATCAACTGGAAAGTTGAAGGATGGGGATCAATGGATTGGGCCCGGACTTCTTCAGAAAAACTTGAGGTGTGGGATCCAGATTTGAACCTGGATTCTCCAAGGTGATAAGAAAATGATTTACTATGCAGCCCTCCATATATTTATCAATTACCTCAGAATGAAAGTTATAACAATCTGAATTTTGACTAAAATGATTTCTGTAACAAGATTCAATTGGTGACTAACCTGCATGCTACTGATGGCATTTAAAGATCCTGTAACATGCTGAAACAATGTGCCAATAGCATATAGATGCCATGGAAATGCAACAATTTTCATCTATTTCTTGGCTTTGTATTTTGAATCTTTATTTAAAGACTTTTTCATTTTTTACAATATTCACAGTTTACTAATGCTAGTTTTTTAAACATTTTTCTGAGATTTTGCTGATTTTTCTAAATATATTTTTTATTTATATGTGCCATTGACCTATATATCAAGTTTGTTTACATAAGAGAATTATTATCTTATATTTTGATTTTTTTAATATAATTTTGTCTGTTTCATGCTACAGACATGAATAATTATATACATGTGCTATAAATATCAATGCAAATAACTCACACACTACAAAATAAATATTAATGAAATCAGAATTGTTCTGCCACTGCTTTCGTAAATACCTGTATTTATACTTCTTATTTATATAACAAGTCTCTTAAATATAAGAGAAAATTGTTACTTTGAGAACTATACAAGGATATATAATGAGAATTCAAATCAGGTTTTTAGTTTTTGAGAAACAAATTCTACAAATTTACATGGAATGATTGGTGGATCAGCTGCTGGCATGACATTATTCACAGATCCACCTTTGGCTCCATGGAGCAGGATTGATTTTTGACTGCTCTAGTATATTACACATTGTTATTTAATTTGTTTTTGTTGATCAATTTCATTTTTTTATTATATATATTGAATATAATTTTATTAAAATTTCAAGTTAAAATGAATTTTTTCTACAATAAAATATAAAATATTTAAAATTGAAAAAACTGGAGAAAATATTCTTTAAATCTATTAAAATAGGCATTATTATTTCTTAACCACTCTTTTTTATTTTATCTTCACTGATTTTGTTCAAAAATATAAAAAATACAACTATAAATGATTCTCCGATATTTTAAGTAGGTGTGACACATCTGCTGCAATCACCCTGAAAACTTTTTCCAACCTAGAGATTTTGAAATTTATATAGATTTTATTTTAGCAATTATACTACAATATTTCTGTTTAAAAAATTTCATAACACTTATTTTTTTATTAATGATTTTAGCTCTAATTATTGTCCAAATTTCATTAAAAGTAATTTATTTTCTTCAGATATGTGACTATTTAAGAATATTAATTATTTTATTGGATAGCATAATAATTGCAGGTGAGAATCATATAATCTTTGACCGTATATACTCAATGAACTTTTCAATATACTTTTCAATATTAGCAAATATATAAAGAAAATAATCCATTGCTATATAGACGTATATAAAATAAGTCAACCAAAAAAAAATTTGAAATTTTTTGATAAAAAAATGAAAGATGAATTTTTTATAAATTTATAAATATTAATTAGGCTTAATTTCAAATGACTGTTGGATATACATGTTGCTGATTTCATAATTGTAATTTGCATAATTTTATGAAATTGCTGGCAATGAAAGGTTAATATAATTGGCTTAGAGTCGTTGCCATGCAGCAATCAAATATTCACTTTAATTCATATAGTAAAAATGTAATAATGTCTAATTATTATGTAAATATTGCTTATATTTTATTATTTATTTATATAAATATTGCTTATATTTTTGCATCTGCTTTAACTTATAAACAATTTATCATTGATCTTCTGTCTCACTATCAATGCAGTTGAAGTTTGACCTTGAAGTAAAGGGATTTGAACAACAATACAAACAGTATTACTACAATGTTATGAACAGCAGTAAAATATCAAATGTATTATAAAAAACAGCATTCAGATATATTTAAAACTTTATACTTTTCAAGAAAAAACTTAACACTTTTTGCAGTCATGAAAAAATTCAAGCCCACTAGTAGAAATACTCCTAAGGCAGGCAGAAGATCCAATCCTGCAAAAATTTGAGCCAGGCATAAAACTATACATGAGGTATGTAGATGACATCTTCACCCTGTGGGAGGACAAAACTAAAGTAAGTGATTTTGAATCTGCTTTTACGCTTCCTGCATATGGACTAAAACTTAAAAAACTGTGGCAAAACTAAACCTCTGCACACTTCCTGGACATTAACACAAGATTGGACAAGGAAAAATTGAAAACCGCAGTATACTACAAACCAACATACCAGTGAATCGTAATCCCTAGTAGTCCCCGGACCTTTTATCATATAAGAAGCAGCCTTTAGATCTTTTTTCAGGAGGGTGTACTTATATTCCATAGAACAGCAGGACCTCAAGGCAGAAATAGATTATATATATGAAGTTGGCTTTCAACATGGCTACAGAAGAAGCTTCCTAAAAAACATCCAAGTTAAACTCAACCAAGCCCTAAAAAAAAGAGTCTACCAAAGCACCTACCCAAAACTTAAATGGCACAAGTGAGCAACAGTATGTTCCTTTGCCATATTCCCTGGCAAAACTTAACTCCATAAAAAAACATCTTGAAAAAAACAAAGAAAAACTGGTATACTACAGAATGCCAACTGTATTCAACAAGCTCAGAAATGAGAAAGAGAGAAGGAATAATTGGCAAAAATCAGCAGTGTACAAAATTCTGGCCAAGTTATTTAACTCCCAACAGAACACAGCATACATAGGCGTAACCGTAAGAACTTTACAACATAGAGTAGATGAACATAAGAATGACATAGCTTCTGGGAAACTCATCACTGCTCTCACCACGGATGCATATGCTAATGAACTGCAAATAGACTGGAACAATGCAAGGATAATAAAACCTCTAGCTGTGCAAACCCAGGTGCTCCTAACTGAGTCCATTGAAATACTAAATGCCAAATGCAGGGAATAAATTCTTAATGAGAAGCCAACTTTAGATCTATCATCATCATGGACATATTTGCTTGAATAATGGAAAGAAATACGATGGAGAAACACTTAAAAAAGAAAGACTCAGGGTCTTAACTGCACTATATGCACATTATTTTTTATTTTATTTTAAGATTTGTTTTTATTGTACAGTTAATTTGCTTATTTTATCTTTTTGCTTTATTTTTTAAGAAAGCATTTACTGTATTGTAACGAGCTAACATGTTCTTTTGTATATTTGAACTTCTAGTTCATATTCTTAACTGTTGTATTTATAGCCTGAAGATGGCAAATATTTAATTGCCAAAAAAGTTTGCTAAATTAAATGAATTTTTCTATGACTGAAAAAAGTGTTAAGTTTTTTCTTAATTAATATTACAAAGGTATTAAAAGCAGTATAATCTTCAAAGTATTTATATTTTTCTTACAGACAATGCAAAAATCAAAAATATAAAATACTAAATTTGAAATAAAAAGGAATATTTATATAACATTATTTTATATCAAATAAATAAATATACCGGTAGTTTTAACAAAAATATTATGTAAAGAACAAATTTTAGAAGTTATCAATTAAATGCATAAAAATATCAACATTCATTGATCTTTCTTCTTCTTGTTAATTTATATAATTGCAGAAAATATATGACAAAACTTCATCTAATAATAGCAGATAGTCTCACTATATTTACAATTAAAATTTCAAAGGGGATAAATTTACTCTGCCAATGAGACAATAAATCAATATAAACAATGGAAAGAAACTGATACCAACTAGAATCACTAATAAAGACTATTCCTGACTATGATAAAGAAAGGCTTAGATAAAAACTAGTCAACAACTGTGCAAAGAAAAAACATTTCAGCAAGATTTCTAAGAAATAATAAGAGTATGTACATGACTCTACTTTTCATTACAAAATAGCTGTCAAGTATAAGTAATCCTTAACTTACAACACCTTCATCAAGACAGTGATATTATCAGTAAATTCAATGATTGTTCAATGCAATTCAAATGGGTTTGAGTCTGTGAACAATGATCTAATATATGGAAAACTGCATGTCTGTTCTTGTATTTTTGCAGTTGTTAAGTTTAATAGAGTGTAATAATAAATATTGATATTGAAATGTAATAATAAATATTGGGTAATCCATAAATTTTGGGAATTTCTGACTTATCATCCCAACTTATGAACTTTGGGTTTGAACTGAATCCAATTATAAATCAAGCAGTACTTATACTTTAAATAAAATAAAAAAGTATTGGCATTGTATTAAGTATTTTCTGCAAATCAGAAAATAAATTCTAAAAATTTTTAAAACTTGTGTTTTTTTACTCATAATAATTATGAAATACCTGTAAAGAAATATCAATTTAGAATTTTATAATTTATGTGGATCCGGCGGACGATGTCTACAGGCGTGAGCCTACTGCGGTTGTGTGATTGTCGCATAGGTAAGCACGGCAAAGTGAGAGTCGTTCCGACACAAACAGAGACAACTATGGTTTGTATAAACCTGGGATCTTTATTGAGAGAGAGAGTGTTTAACAAGTGTTCTCCTGGCAATGGAGGACAAATACCTTTCTCAAGTTGGATATTGCTCCGTTGAAATATGAAGTTTTCGCAAACTCGATCGTCGTTGATACACTGAAAGTCTTTAGTCCTAATTTGTTCACAAAAAGCACACAAGTTAGAAATTAAACACACAAGTAGAAGTTAAACACACCAGTAGAGAGATTAACAACGGCAACAAAAGAACAACCACCGAAGTACAGCAACAGAAGAAGCGCTTCAGAAGAACAACCATAGAAGCCAAGTTTTTCCCATAGCAACAGTTATATATATATAGTTCTCTTCTTTTATGAATAACCATCGACTCATAAGGGATGAGGAACAAAAGTATAGAAAAAGAGGTTCCTCATCCGCGGACAATTTTCCGTTTTAATCGGTAGGAAAGTTATGACATTTCACTATATTTTCTATATTGTAAAAATGAATTTACTATTCTGCATCTATCAGAAAGTAGAAGATACGATGTCACCGTTTCTTTGATCTATGATCACAGGAGTATGTTTCTCTCCTTTGATCAAACCACCTAGGCCACTCATTCATTTGTTATAGTCTTCTACATGTTTCAGTCATTTTATAAGAATACGCTCTCCAGTTTTTAATCATTTTATTTCCATTGTTTCTGTTGGGTCATGAAAGTTAAACATAATATGCAAATTTTTTCTATCCATCCACTGATACACTGATATCTCTTTTTTGAGCACCAAATGAAATGGCCTCTTTCTACTTTGTTGTCAATTTTTATTTCATTTGGAATATCTTTTATATTGATTCTGAAAGTTTCAGCTGCCAGTATTTGCTTACTTCTGGATACATGCATCAGTTTTGTACTGGTAAAATACTTGTCAAAATATATTTGACTATTTTTTCTACATTATCATCTATAAGAGATAGTACATGTTCTCCTAAACATAAACTATTTGGTCATTTAGCATTTTTACCTTCATAAATTTGAAATTTGTAAAGGTAACCATTAGTTGAATCTGCTAGACACCATACCTTATATCCACTCTTTGTAGGTTTGGCAGGCATGTACTGTTTCAGTGATGATCTACCTTTAAAAGGTATCATACTCTCATCTATGGATTGTTAACTTGAGAACCTATAATGCTGTTGAAAAGAACAGATTAACATAGCTACCAATTTTCTAACTTTGCAGAGTTTATCAAAACCATCTTAATACTTCTTTTTCTCTTTTGACTTGCGTGATATACGTAAACAACTAGTGATTTTGAAAACTAAATATAAATTTATTGTATTTTATTAAATTTAATAAATTCGGTGTTCATTTTCATTTCTATATTTTTACATGTTCTATTATGCTAATAGAATAAAATACTTTTCAAAGATTAATGCAATTTTTTCCATCATAATTATTTCTTCAATGATTAAAAAGGTAAAAGAACTGAAAGTTTTACTTGATGTGCAGTGGTAAAAATTTTCAGGATAAATTTATTTTCTCATATTACGAGTCTTTACATCAATATGGATCAAAAAGATAAATAAAATACTAATTTTTTGAATGAATGTAGTTTTGCTATATGGTAAAATTCTCATTAATTCCTTGATTAATTCCTACTGCTGGACTAAAAAATTAAGAGATAAGAGGAAAATTTCAAAAAAAAAAATCATTAATAAATCTTTTCTTTGATATCAATTTACTCCATATTCACTTAAAATAATTATATTTCTCAAGATTTCATTCAACAAAGAATTTACATCTCTCGATAGTTTTCTGGGAACATTCTCCTAACTGCAGTGAAGCCGTATAGAAGGCGTCATGCATTTCAGGATAGAATAAACGAAAATGTTTGATATTGCTCAATTCTCTTAGTTCAGACTTTATCTGTTTTTGTTTATCTTCACCATATAGATTAAAAGTTAGAACATCATGTATATAATCAAGAATTCAGCAATTTTTAATTTTAGAAACAATTGATAAACATACATATCAGCCTACACTGTGCTATAAACCAGAGGTACACTGCTCCAGGATGGATCTCGATGATTTTATAGTACCCTCAGATTCCAATATTAAGTATGCATAATCACTTTCTTCATATTAATATGATCCAGTCGGTTCACTGATAAAGGTGGGGTTTTGAAAATGATACTGAGCTTCAGATACTCCAATTGTAGAGGGACAACCATGTCTCTTCTTAGGCATGTTTACTGTTATGGATTTAAAAATGGTGTAAATCAATCTTCAGCAGTTCATGGTTGTTTCTGTTCTTTTAGTCAGTGACTGGACAAAAATTGTTATGACCTAGCTGTTATTCAAGAATCTTGGCAATATAAGGAACAAATATGAGGATTTGTTTATAAGGAAGTAAAATTATATATTTTTATTTTTAAAAGTGCTGCTCAGATTTATATCTTTGTTCATTTGTATTTACATATACAGGATGCTTAATGCTATATGATGGTCTGATGAGGTGCGAAAAATATATCTTAATGTTTTCTCTTTGTAAAATGATAACATTTACCTAAATCGATCAGTATTATTTCCCTCATCACACTCTATATCGATCTAAGTTAGATCTAAATGAGTATTTTCGATGTTATATTCTTGCATTGACTATTCCATTTTAAAATAAGGGGCCAATTACTCGTAAGATTGTTCAACAACCAGTATGGATGGCTAAGAAAACTCGACAGTTAAAAATCAATTTAAAGAAACTTTACAGTAATTGGAGACGTTTTGGTTCTTATTCAGATTTATACTTCCACAATCAGTATAAAAATGAATTTATGAAAGCATTGAATGTTGATGGTATTGGATTTATTGATAACAATATTCATAATAATATAAACAACTCAACTAAAATCTGGTCTGCTATAAAAGGAGTGACTTACCATTTGAAAACTTGGTTTCAGCCTTGTTCTGATCAGTTGTTCTCTGCAATAGGCGAAGATTTCTACTCTAAGTTATTACCTTACAATTCTAAGAACTTCGATGCTCATCCTTCGCACAATTGCCAAATCGTTTTCAATTGGTTTGAAGTCATATCCGCATGAAAGACGAAAAACAAGTTTTCGAAATGTCCTCGCCAAATACAGTTTCTATTTTATCAGAAAACCTTTCCGCCTATTGCTGATCATATTGCTCGTCTTTTCAGTCGAGTCCTGGAAAAGGGTTTCCTGCAAGCCAATGCAAGATGGTCAAGAACCAAAATACTCAAGAAGTGTAAGAATCCTGTCAATCCATCTTCATATCGTCCGAAATCATTAACATACGTTACATTTCCAATTTCGACAAAATTATTTTAAAATACATTGAATTTTAGATAAAAAATGCAATTCATACGAATCAGCACCATACTGCAAGGAAACTCGATTTACAATCTAATCGATTTTACTTCTACTATCAGCCAAGATTTTGAAGCAGGTCAAGCCACATATACAGTGTTTATAGACTTAAAGTCTGCATTTGACATTCAAATTTTGTACAGAAGAATGATCTTTGATTTTGATATTGAGTACATCTCCGTCTTCTGGATATTTAAAAATTAAAAATTATTTTATTGCTTTCAATAAATTTAAATCAAAATATTACAATCGGAATTGCACAAGGATCATATCTACGCTCATTTCTTTTTATCATATAGGGTCTATATTAATCCGATCTTCAGCTTAAAGCTTATCTAGACTTATAGGATATGCCAGTGGTTCTCAACCGCCATTCCGCGGAACACTGGTGTTCCGCGAAATAACTTATTGAATAGTTAAGTATTAAATATTCAAGTAATCGGAATATTTTAATAATAACAATTTTGCGATAAATTGAACAAATTCACAACATGTTTATTCGTCCTATTCCTATCCACCCCAACGGTTTTTAGTTTTTATTTGTATCTTGTATTCATGAATTTATATTAGTCGAGTCGCCACAGAGTTTCGCCTGTTCTTAAGGAGGTTTCTAATTTTAAGTGTTTATGTTTGACCTTCCAATTCTAAATCTAATTTTTGAAACAATTCTACATAAAATTCAAAAATAAATGAGATATTCTACTTCTACTTGGTTAACATACGCTTATAATATTTATATTCCTATTTATATATTAAAATATCTATTGGCACAACACACTTTTGCTTGTTAAGTTCCTAGGTCACATGGCGACGTGATTTCTTGAGGTCCGACCGATGTTAAGATGAAACAGACTATAGTTTGATTTCGGATATTAGTTTATTATTTGTTAGAGAATAAAATATATATTTGCATTGTCCATTCTGTAGTTTACTAATTTTTTCTTCCTTTCGACAGTTAATAAAGATGGTGTTCCGCTATTTTTCTGTTAGTTCCGATAGTGTTCCGCCGTTACAGAAAGGTTGAGAACCACTGGGATATGCAGATGACTAAAATTATTAATAATGATAAATTCCATCTATTAGTCGATCTTGAAACTGTTATTTCTTGGCTGACGAAAAACATATTGACTGTTAACTTGGACAAGACAGTTTATATGATTTTTTCAATATCTGGATTCAACTACAGTATTCAAATAACCTATATTATGAAAATTTATGTCTTCGACTTGCTGAATACCAAAAGATTTCGAAATAGTATTTAATTTGAGATTATCATATACATTTCATATTCAATGCTAGTAAATAAAATAAAAAAAAGTAAACAAAGATATTCTAAGAATTTGGCTTTATACATGTATTATTTCTCACTTCGAGTATGGCATCACTATATATTCCTCTACACCACAAAAATTTTGTTGCTAAAATTATTACTGCTTATTATCATGCGATATCGATAATTACCATATTAATACAACAGAGCAACATAACAAATACAGTTACAGATGATTTGGAATTACCTAATTATTCACAGCTATTGTGCCATCAAGGCAATCTTCAGTTCAACAAATACGCATTCGTCCTTCCGATCGCATCCTTTAAAACGTTCTGCAAGTAAATGAAGTGAAAGTTCTCGAAATTTTCCTCTTTCCAGTTTTATTCGATGCACTGTGGTAGAACTTTTTAGAATAAATTTTTTTCTCATCGTACGAGTCTCTACATCAGCATAGCTCAAAAATATCAATTAAAATAATACTTTTTTGAATGAATGTAGTTTACTGTATCGTAAAATCTTCATTGTTAATCAAAGGGCTCGGATTAACAAACTGAAAGGTTGTAGATTAGAAAAGTAATTGGTTCATAGAGGATGCAGTTTGCACAAGAAGCGTACGTCTGGAAACAAAAGGAGACATATACATCCAGCATCGGATGAAATAAGAAATGCTGCTGCTGCTGATGATGATGATGCAAAATTAAAATAAAAATTAGACTTCAAATTAAAGCAATATTTTAAAGGAATTTTATTAATAAAATTTTTCTTTGATGTCTGTTTACTTCATATTCATTTAAAATAATTATATTTAAGAAAATTTCTTTCAACAAAGAATTTAGATCTCTCGATAGCTTTCCTGTAAAAGTTCACTTAACTGCAGTGAAGCAACACCGAAGGCGTCATTCATCTCGAGATAGACTAAAGGAACTGTTTGATATTGTTCAATTTCTCTTAGTTCAAACTTTTTCTATTTTTGTTTATCTTGAACATATAGATTAAAAGTTAGAACATCTTGAATATAAACAAAGTATTCAATGATTTTTAACTTTGGAATAATTGATAAATCTACAAATAAATGTACAAAAAGGATTCTATGCTTTCAACCAGAGATACAATCTACCGTGGTAGATCTGGAAATATTTATAACACTCTCAGGTTCTAAGCATGCAAGTGGCCGGATGACCGGATGATAACGCGTTGGCGAGCCCCGCAGAAGGACCTGCGTTCGTGTCTCGATCAGGCATCTCCTGGAAAGTTTTTTCAGGATTCCTGGCTAGTCCATCAGTCTCCATCCTTCTCCATAATGTCCTGCACCACGGGTGTGGGTGCAGTCGGTGCTTGAAACTAGCTGCGGTCCTCATTAACTTCACTCTGCGGAAAGGTGCGTAAAACAGCACAAAAAAGAAATACTAAGCATGCATATCCAACTTCTTCAGTGACTATTCCTGCAAACGGATATGATCCACTCAATTCACTGACAAAAGTGGGTTTCTGAAATTGCATATCCTACTGGTTCTTCAGATACTTCAATTGTGGAGGGGCATAAGACGTCTCTTTTTAGGCATGTTTACTGTTATGGGTTTGAAAGTGGTGCAAACCAGTCTCCAGCAATTTATGTCTGCTACTATTCTTTTAGGTCAGTGACTGGTGAGAAACTGTTATACATGGTTCTTACTCAATACTCTTGGCACTATAAGGCCCGAATATGAGGACTTAATTTTAGGCAGTAAAATTATTTACTTTTATTTTTGAAATTGATACTCAGATTTGTATCTTTCTTCATCATTATTGTTCGTTTCCATATATATGATGCTTAATAGTATATGCATGTTCTGATGAGAGTGTGGCCAATATATCGTTAATGCTTTCTTTCCGTCAAACGTTAATATTTACATAAATAATTCATATAGCAATGATCTCAGATATTCACGATTTTGTTATTTCGTTTAATTAGTGCATAACGTATAACTGGAATATGACAATTAGTTGCGAAGTAGCAAGGACAAGAGCCTGTAAAATAGAAAATAAATATCACGTTATTGACATTATTATTAAAATGATCAGAATCAACATATCTATACAAAATTCTGAAACTAATGTTCTAAGTATTAAAAGAATTAAATAAATTTAAAAAATTGATTAATATAAAAGAAGACATCTCGGAAATTTTAATTGATTTCAATGTACTTAATTGGTTTACTCTTATTAGGCATTTTTGTATTCATTTTTAATGTGATTTGAATAATCACTTTGCAATCGGTAAGCACTAAGCAGTGAGACATTTCAGTGTACAATGGATTGTCAATTTCCTGGCTGTTTCAGCCATCAGATATAGAATGCGATATATCGAGCCGAGAACATATCCTTCCAGAAAAAACTGGAGGTATGAAAGCTGAGAATTAAAGTCGGCTTCTTCAGGATAGAAGCATAGAACGCTTCATTGCGGTTTTCCGACCTTTAGATAAGCGAATGAAGAATTTCAGTCAATCTCATCTGACATGTCTCTCGTTTGAAATTGAAATATCGTATTTTCTTTTAGCTTTTCATTTTCATAAAATGCTATCTCTCTGTGATTGATCAATAAATACCGAGCGAAAACATGCCTTACTAGAGGTTCTCCAAATTCGTAAAGAATGTAGCCTAATTATATAGGATCAATAGGCTAGTCTATTCTTGCGGAGAGATTTTCCAAGGGTTGGATGTTACAACAGAAACCGATTCTCCGGATGAGGAAATCAATGCGTTTCTTTCGCGCCAATTTTCCTCCTATTGAGCGCCTCTTTCAATGTTTTAACTACTGTATTTTTCATCCTATACTGTACGGAATACAGATATTAGATGATGGATTTTATCCATAGTCCCTACAAAGCACTTATATCGGTGGTGTATGGTGTGTTAGCTGAAGAATAGTAGTTAGCTACTGATGCTAATCCCATTTGATTCAAGCAAGAACAATAAATTCAGAAAACTAAGAATCAAAAAGAATATTTGAGAGAATTGTGTGGGAGAAATTCCAATTTAGAATATCTATAATAATAATAACTCTATTTTAGAATAAATTTTGTTTGTTTTAATGGAAAACGGAAATTCAAAAGTTTTGTATTCTGAATGAGTTATGTGAGTATAAAAAGAATGGAAGTGTGGAATAAGTTTCTCCAAAGTATATCCAGGATCAAATTCTGTGTCTTAATTCTCTGATATTTAAAAAAGTTAGTCAACAACCCATACATCTCCATCCTTTCCTTTCCTTCGCATGTGTAATTACTTGAATAAATATGATGATATCTAGAAAGGTATCGCCTCTGAGATTTCTCTGAGTTTTATCGACAGTTGTCACTACTTTCCACTCAAGTAGAGTATCAACTAGCGGAACAAACGATCCTTCTACCAGCCGTCCACTCCAGAAATGTGTTAGTTGGTTGTTAAAAATGGGATCGGTGGGTCAGAACTGGATCCCAAGAATGAATTTTCTTGGACAATAGGGCCTCAGAATCGAACCTGAATTCTCTAGGATAGTTTGTTATAGTCAGATAACGGAATAAATCGATAAATGGAGAAGCAATATGCAAAATATAAGCATTTATATAGAAGAATATAATGCCGAACCATTAATCGGAGATTCATGGTATTTAATTTAATGCACCAAGACAATCTGTGTAATTCTGGTGCATTTAATAATGGATTAAAAAAAGATCCAGAACATTAAGTTTAAGCAACGATTATTCATTCATTCAATATTTAAAATTATAATATTTTCTATAAATTAAATCAATCAATTTGTCAATGATCAATTTACATCAATTTAAACATCAGCCATATTGGCCAAGAGGAAAAACCTTCAGCTTTGCACTGTGAAGGACCCAAGATTGGGTCTCCGGTCTGACCCCTTCAAAATATTTATCTTGGGGACTGGGCTGGCTCGTCTATCCCCGTCCTTCACAGTCCGGCTGAACCCTTCGCAGGAGTGGGCTGCCAGTGAAAGGGTTTGTTTCGCCCCATCACTTAGTATTCTAATGAGGATTATTCGCGCGATGGGAATTATGGGTAAAAGTCACGTGTTGGCGGGTAAACAGTCTATTCCGGTCTATTCTCCCTGTACTATCAGTGTTGTTTTG
>WUQG02407914.1:0-16639 GCA_011317285.2 Androctonus mauritanicus
ATCCGCAAAAAATATTAACATAGGCCTATATTATTGAATAATATTATTAGTATTGCGTATACCCATAATATTAATAATATATGTAACATTGTATTAGCATTTTATATTAAACATTGCATAATATGAATATGTAATGTTATATTTATTCAATATACTATATATTATCGGATATATATATAGATCTGTTGTATAAATATGTAATATAAATGCTAATATAAGTGTGATATTCATACGTATACATATACATAGATATTGCAGAATCTACAAAAAATATTAATATGTTATGGATATTTTATGACTTTAATATAATATATTAATTATAAGTCTATAACATAAAAAAACATATAGCATCTGCAAAATTCAAGTTATTTTTATGTATAGCTACAATTAATTTTATAGAAGCAGATGAAAGCAAAAATAAAGACCGAAATGCATTTTTTAAGGATGTTGAAAAACATTTTAAAAGTTTTATAATAAAGTCATTACTAACGTAATTTGGTTCCTATTTTAATAGCGACATTTAGTGGATAAACTTAATTATCCACTAATTATTATCAATTATTTCCACCTTTACAAAATATCATTTAATGTGGTAAAATTTTTGATAGTCTCCGTTGTATGAATAGATAATTTCGCATACGTTTTTTAGTAGGATATATACTGTATTGAATATCTTTTATAATCTATATAGCATGTCGAATTTTACTGATTCTATTTTATAGATTTAATATTTAAAATATTTGAATATAGAACCTACAAAAAGATATTTCAATGTATAAGTCTACAAAGAGGTTTAATATTTTATATTTAATACATTTTACTGTTCTACATTCAATAAAATGTAGTGAATAACATATATTATAGAACATAAATTCAAAATTAAAAAAAATCAATATGATATAGAGTCTGTAATGTTTTAACTATATAGGCCTAGATCCTATATAGTATATGTTAAATAGTTTGTGTAGGCTCAATAATTAGCATAATTTTGGCTATTTTTATATAAGATTTATTAATATAAATGTATTTGACATATAGAATATATAAAAATGTAAATTTATTTAATACAGACGTAATATGTAGAGTATTTTTGTAGGCTCTACGTTAAACATAGTTGTAATGCACTACACTTATGTCATATGGAACTAAAATAAGATTTTTATAATTTATATTTTCATACAACTATAGATTAATGTGAATTAAATGCTAAACTAGTTGTAAATTTGAATTGATATTTTAATATATTTGTTCTTGTTTTTTTTTTTTTTTTGGATATTTTTAAACAAAGCAGTTCTATTGATTAAAAAATTAACTTCGGCCATACTGAAGTTCTTAAAATAAATTTTTATTTTCACATTTTGATGTAATTTATAACAAAAATGGGAATAGAATGCAATCTAAATATTCGTATGACCCAGTTTAATTTTAATTAAAAGGTAAAGTTAAAATTAAAAAAGAAAAAAAAAATTATTAAAAATCAGTTTTAGTAAATAATAATTTATTCTGCAGAATAATAATAATAAAAAAAAAAGAATAAGAAGAAAATGGAATCATATACTAAACTAATAAATTTTTAAGATATTTAGATTTTTACATATGTCAGATTTGCAGCAGCAGTAGAATGAGTAATTCAGCACAAGAAAGTTATTAAGGATTTGTTACAAAACATAGCGATTTTATCATTTTAAGTGAAAGTCAACATCAAGAAAGAAACAAAAAAAAAATGACAAAACATACGGGAGAAAATATATTTTTCCTCCCTTTTTTTTGTTTTAATTATATAAAGATAAGTCAGAGAGATACCCCAGTGGCAGGATAGACATCTCACTTTTAATATCTCGCAAGATGTGAGTTATATTCACAGGCTGCTTTGCACGTTTTTTTCTAGAGACATTTTTTAAAGCAAAAAATTAAAATTATTTTAGGCATAAATATGAAATATGATTGAGTTAACTGTAAGAATGATTTTTGTCAACTTACTATATTATACATGAGTGTATTATTATTATTATTTTTTTTATATATCTTTGTAAATCTAACATTAATTTTAATTAATCTTTGCTTAGATTTTTATACCGTTCGCTGACAAAATTTATCCTCATACCGAGTATATTTAGTCAAATTCTAAACTGCTAGCAATTGATATTTAGTTAAATTCCCGTTAACCGTTTCTAGAGGATTTGCCAATGAAAATCTGTATAAAATTTATTATAATTCTATTAAAATCGAATAAATAACGTAAAAAAAATTAGAAATATTTTATAAAAAGAGTAGAAAAGTCGGGTTTAAAGCGGCAATAGCTAAATTTTTAACAACAATAGAAAATTAGAGAAAACTGATAGATTTTTATGGTTAAGTGTTTATATTCTTATTTTATTAACATTTTTTTATCATTTAGTGTTGATTATTTTCTGTTTTTAAAAATATTTTTCATCTAAATATTGATTAAATTATTAAAAATATCATTGTTTCAAAGCAAACATCTAACTATAGACGAATAGTCAAAAAATGTGTTCGAATTATATCAGTTTAAGGTGGTGATAGTCGGAAATTTGATTAGAACTAAATTAGCAAAGCAATAACACAGTTTTTACTAAAACTATTTGTTTGTTTGCACTTAAAACATTTAAGTGGAAAGTTGAATTAAAAATAAAAAAATATGTTACTTTAAATTATCCACATAACAAGTCATTTCTTACTTTCGCTCAATTTCTTTTCACCGTTTTGAGAATATTGCATATTAAATGAGAAATAATTGCGATTCTCTTACTGGCACATATATAGAAATAACGAAAAAATAGTTTCTAAAATTATAAAATTATCCAAAGAAACACAATATTATGATTAATGTGACGAAAGTTGCGAAGAACTGAGTGCTGATACACTAAAAATATAAATTTAATTCTCGTTATCTGAGGCTTTAAATTTATAGATAACGTAATAAAAATCAGTTAGAATTTTAAAACTAACTAAAAATATTTTAAGCAAGTGTTGCGTTCAGAATAAAATAAATCGTGCAATTTTTGTAATATTGTTAGAACGTAAAAAGACTTTTCAAGCAGAGGTTTTTTTAAGTTAGCTTTAAAATTATACGTCGATAATTCCTAATATTTTTGTAAGTTAATATACAAATTAAATTGAATTATTAACTGTGCGAGTTAATTATTTAAGTTCGTTTTTGTTTAGTTGGCTATAAAATATTGTTAACGTTCGCAATATTTTTACTTTAAATCGTTATAATAAAATATATATTAAGCGTACAATTTTTTTTTTTTTTTGCGTGATGTAAATGTACTTTATTATTAATTTAGAAATGGAAGCATTTTCTACGATATAAAAATTATAAAAATCACTGAATGTGTATATCTCGTAAAAATATATAAAAAAAAAAAAGCTATTTATTCTTTTGAAAAAAATGATAGTTTTTATGAAATTACTTATGAAGTCAGCTCGTATATAACGACTTTTAATGCGATTAAATTGTGAGCTTGTAATTAGATATACAATATATCTTAACGAATTATGAAATATTTCCAACTTTTTTTCTGTTTTTTTACATTGATTCTTATAATAATCTTCTAGAAAACTAAGGAAAAAAAAAGGAACAAAATGTTTTAGGAATCAAAGAAAAGTTTATAAAGTCGGTCAACGAATAGAAAATTAGTAAATTTGCTATTAAGAAAGAAAAAAGAAATCGAATTATAGAATATATGAATAAGAGATCAAATTTTTAAACCGAGATTTTTATCAGTTCTAGATAATCCTATTATAGTTATCAGTCTCATTACTGTACTTATTCTGAATGAAAGCTCTAAGTGCATTTAGTCTAAAAATCTATCAGATAACACGGATAGAGATAAAGTTTTTCTTTTTTTTTTATATATATATATAGCCTATAAAATAATTTCAGTTTTACCTTGATCGCTGCGATATATATAACTTATATATAAAACACGAGAAACGGCAAACTTCTTTTATTATTATATTTATAAAACTATCAAACTTTTTAAGATTAATGCTTTTGGATCACAAAACAGATTTTTCTGATGCATATATATATATCAGTTATTTTATCTAAAAACTCTTTGAACTAAAATCCGAATACGAACGAATGCAATAAATCTGTGAATTTTATATAAACTTACGCATTTAAATTAAATTTACATCAATGATCAATTTTGTAGCACGTATTCAATATATTATTTTATAAATGCAAAAAAAACATTCTATTGAAAGATCGTGAGAAGAACTACACCATCCAATTTTGCCTTAAAAAAAATAAATAATAAAATGCATATATGCTCTCAGCATTCGCTTAATGCGTAAAAACCCAACTGATCCTTTAAAGAAAGAGCGATAAACGTATAATTTGTAGAATTACTGTAGCATAAATTCTAAATTAAGGATAAACAACGAAAAATTGTTAATATTATACGTCCTTATACTAACTCATAAATCTGCACGTTTAAAAAAATATGGCGTAAGTTAGAATTCCGTTGCTTTTCTGGAGAATTATACATCCTTTCGTAGGATTTTAAATTTGAACAGTTGATAAAAATGTTAATTAAGTTATAACGAACCGTTCGATTGTTCAATATCTATAGTATAAAAAAGCTATACCAATTTTAGTTCAGGTGATTTGTTTAGCCATTCCTATACATTATTTATAGGTGTGGAAACCATCTGGATATCCTGTTATCGTAATTAAAACAGTGACATGAATAACAAAAAAGATAACATTTTTACAATATACAAAACTTGGAATATGACTAACCATCTGCGCTTTGATAGAGTTCAGATGTCTACGAACCAGGTGTTACTGCCATCAGATAGGAAGAAAAGAGTTACAGCAGTAAGGAAACGGTTATTTTATGTTTCCTGAAAACCCGTTCCATTATATTTTTCCTTCCTATAAAATGCGGTTTGCATACCGACTTCATCGAGAAATCCTTTAAAAAAGAATATTAGCCATTAAAAATCGACAAATTTCTGAACTGGAATCAAAAGTTAAAATATATAAATTTTTGTTTATTTATTTATTTATTTATTTTGAATTATTTCTGATTCTTTCGCAACTTCTGTTCCCACTTGGGAGTTTTAAAATTGAGAATTTAATGATTCCATTCACTCTTGGGAGTTATAAGAGAATTTTACAAAAGGTGTCAAACTCAAATTTTTCAGGTTCAAATAGACTTTAAAGATCTGCTTTTTTTAATTTTCAAATTCAAATATCGCTAAATTTATATTTATAATGAATAAATAATAGTAAAATTATTTTTCAGTTTGAATTATTTATCTATATATATATGTAATCTATATATTAAACCTGATTTTTTTTTGGTAAAAGGTTACTCTAAAGATTCATTTCGCCATAATTAACTCCAAAATCTGTAAAATATACATAACAGAGAAAAAAAAATATTCTCAACTTTATTATAAAAACTATAAATTTTTATAAAATAAACCTAGGCCTATATTTAACAAAATTATTTAGACATAAATTATCTTTTTTTTTTTCCTTTGGTTATAGGCCACACGTAAGAGTAACATACTAATTTTTTTTATGAAAAAATTCAATTTACAGTTTTAAAATTGAGATGTATAGAAAGTAACAAGTCCATTATTCTTACTACGCTTAAATATATAATTTTTTTAAAATATAATATTCCTGTATTAAATGTGATAAAAACAAATATTATGAATATTTTTCCTTGTTTAGTTTACAATATTTTTTAACTCATTATAGAATTTATAACACGATCACGAAGTAGTCTCTATAACTCAACAGTAATCATTTTTAATTATTTTTATTCAATTGATCTTTATGATAATTTATTATAATTTATTTTATCAGTCAAAATAATGAATGCGAATTGATAAACGTAAAAATTTTTATTGTTTATATTGGCATGCATATGTCATGAATATAAATGTATATAAATTTTTATCATAAGTTAATTGATAATATGACGTGTGGTACGGAGTATAAATCGAGATGGTAGAATATAAATTATCAAGAACATTTTATATGTTATAGGGGAGAGTTGCCTATTGCGTACTGGTCACTTAAATCGTACCTGAAAGCTACTTCGTTGCATACAGTCAGTATGTAACGAAGTACATATTGACCATAGGCAACTCTCTCCTTGTTATTTTATAAGTCTGCAGTTTATGTTAATGAGAAAAATATTTTCTGATTTTTATCTTCAATAAAATATCAGATTGTTTTTTTTTGTAATTCATTTTATAAGTTATAATTATTTAATAACCAAATTTATATAAAACAAACAGAATAAAAAAAAAAAAATTAAGATTTTTAGCCTTTAAAAAATTTTGTCAATCTGTGAATTGAAATTTATTTATCTTTAATAGAAATTTAATCAATTTTTGGTTATCATAATTAAATAATAAGAAAAATAGATTCAATTTCAATTAGGAATATTTCAGTAAAGAAATATATAAATATTTTTTAATTTTATTTTTGTGATATTTTGTATCTTCAATTAGAATTTTTCGATATTTAATTGACGTTTGATTAAATTATTCGTAGATTTTGTCAACTTTTAGGCGAAATTTAATTAGATTTGCTGAAATTGTATCGAAAATTTGTCGCCTTTTAAGTGAAATTCTCAATTTTTTAATTTAAATTTCTAGAAATTTTGATTATCTTCGTTTGAAAAATGTCTAGTTTTAATCGAAATTTTCTCAATATTTAATTGATATTTGGTTAAATTTTGTGTAATGTTCATCAGTTTTTTTCCATGAAATTTATAATCTGATTTTGTCATCTTTTAACTGAAAACTCGATCATTTTTAAAATGAAATTTATATACCTTTACTTTAAATTTTCTATATTTTATTATTTAATTGAAATATTTTGTACTTTTTATATTTTTCCTCGATATTTGATTGATATCTGATTAATTTTAGTGCAAATTTTGTAACTTTTACACGAAATTTAAAACATTTTCGTTGAAATTTATTCATTCTTTAATCGAAACTTGTCTATTTTTAATAGAAACTTAATTTAGTTTCCTCGAAATTTTGATTATCTCTGTTTGAAAAATGTCTAATTTTAATTGAATTTTTATAGTATTTAATTTATATCTGGTTAAATTTTGTGTAATGTTTATCAGTTTTTTACATGAAATTTATAATCAGATTTCGTAGAAACTTTGTCATCTTTTGACTGAAAACTTGATCATTTTTTAAATGAAATTTATTTACCTTTACTTTAAAATTTCTATATTTTATTATTTAATTGAAATATTTTATACTTTTATGATTTTTTTTTTCCTCGATATTTAATCGATATCCGATTAATTTTTGTAACTTTTACTGCCAAATTTAACACATTTTCGTTGAAATTTCTTCGTTCTTCAATCGAAATTTTGATTATCTTTAAGTATAAATATCTTACAATTTTTTAAATTTTCTCGATATTTAGTTAATTTTTCAAAATATAGATTTTTTTTTTTTTTTTTTTTAACAGTCTTTAAGTGAAATTTCTGAAATTCTGCTCATCGTTAATTGAAATTTAGTTAAACTTTTGTCATTCTCAACTTAAAAAAAAAATCGACATTTCGTCTACTTTTATGAAATTTTGTCTACCATGTTTTAAGTCAGGTCGATTTAATTTTAAAACAAGTTGACTATATGAGTACATTATCTTTCATAAACGAGCGTAACATTTCAGAAAACAATTTCGTATTTTTACTAATGATCTTATTTGAAATTCTTATCGGTTCTTTAGCAATTTAACTTTAATTGAAAAGAATTTTTTAATTAAAGAAAGAGATGTTAAAAAAAATCAAAAAACAACTTTTTAATTCAATACATTCAACTATTTAATTCTAGTTATAGTTCTTTACTAAATATATATGTATATATATTTTGTTTTTTTTTTTATTTTCGATTAATACAGAAAACAATGAACTGTACCAGAAATATACGATAAAATTAAATTATTCTCCATTTTAAAAACTAACAATATTTTGTTTAAATCTGTATTTTTACTCCGATAAAACAATTTTTTTTTTAAAATTGTTTATTGGAAGGAAACAAGTTGATGATGATTATGATGATGATGATAACAATAATAACAATAATAATATTAATTATTTAATTGTCTTAAAAAAAAGGGGAGGGGGAAAAAACAAAAGGAAATTTTTTGATTTGGTCAAATGTCAATATGTGTGTTTTACAAAATACAACTTTCTCTCTTAAGTTAGCCTTATTCTTCTGAAAGTATTATTGTCATTAAGTCATACTCAATGTGTGGACACAATAGGCCTGAGGAGATTGACCTGCCCCTATCCCATCCAAGGCCTCTTACTGCCATTCCGAGATTCAAAGGAGGAAATAATCCTATGTACTTGTTAGGGGATGGATAAATATCATTCTCTCATCCCCCATCTTATTTTCCTCGGGCATTATAGTTTCACTTCCCAGCCTTCTGTACGGTTTCGATGGAATCCTAAACTGACATAGATTGCCGTGCAGGTATAACAACAGTTACTGTATTTTTCGTGAAAGACAGTAGTTATGGTACATTTTATGATGCATAAAATGTAGCCTATATGACAGAACAATGTAGTATTATCAGGTATCATTATATGTAGAAATGATGCATGTTTGAACTCCGATGTCCTTAACATTGTTTAGATGTTATTGTCTGAAACACAAAGAAGTCATATGTTATACAGTATATATATATGTACGTGGCTTATAGTTATCCAGATTGGCTTCTAGATAACATCCGGCTTTTTTTTTAAACTGTAGCCGAAAATTCTATTAATTTATAAATTTTTTTTAATGAACTTTCTGTTAGCCAAACTTTTAAAGCCATTTCTGTTACAGTGCGGATCGTAACTGCGATTTTAGTGTAGCGTTATGAGTAACCTTTCCAGAAACTATCATTTCTTTTTGCTATGCACAATAATTGCTTAATTAAGTTTATCTAACCTATAAAACAAATAATTAAATACGATCTATGATTAAAAATTGATCGAATAAATTAATATTTAGTAGTTTTATCAGATCTATTACAAGTTATACGTATAATTATTAAACTCTTCTTCAAATTGGTCTTTGAACCTGGTCAAACAAAAAAAAAAAAAAAGAAAAAAAAAGGTTGAAACTTGATAACCTCGTTTGTATTCCGATTGCATATCGATGCAGTTACAATTAAATTTATAGCACGAATAAAATATATATAAAAAAATTATAGGCAATAGCCAATATTATCAAATTGTATTGTGTGTGTGTGTGTTTTTTTTCTTATTTTCTAACAAATACGTCCTTAAAAAAACATACAAGTTGTTTATCCATATTGTTAAGTCTCTGTGACTAACATGTAAGCTTAATGCAGTTTAAAGTCGAAGGTGTTATCGCGTTATCGTTCAGATATTCCTTCGTAAAGTAATAAAATGTACAAACTAATATCATAAAATGAGAAAAACTAGTTTAATGTATGTGAAAGAAGCAGAAAAAAAAGTAGAAAGTGTAGTAAACAAGTCTTTAAAAAATGCTTAATTTATTCTAGACGTGTTGAGAACCTGTAACCATTTGAAACTTGGCTGGCTATATTAAGCTATGACAGGTAATAAACGAATTATTAGTTTTAATAATTACTATAAAAAAAAAAGAAAAACAATGCCCACGATTTTTCAATTTGCAAATTTAAACTAATTTTGCCTAAGGCTCGCACGAATAGTTTCGTTTAAAGCTTAATTTTTTCTGAATGAACTCATTTATAAATAGTTGTTTTGTTCAATAGAAATACAAGAGATCCTTGAAAACATAAATATTAGACTAACATCTAAAAATTGTTAATTTTTTTTTTTTGCATTTTTTTCTTTCTATAAAATACGCTCCAGTAGCAATTTTTCAACTTTTTGATCCATACTTTAATTTTTTAGTTATCTAATGAATACTTTTTCTTCCAGATTATGTTGTAGAAGTGTAGAGCATAAATTTTAACTCTAAACAGATGCTTGATATAAGCTAAATCACCAATTTTTGCTCAAATTTTTTACTTAAGCGCCGCTTTTAAATGCAGAAAAATTACAGAAAATTTCTATATTTTTCTATATTTCAAGTTATAAAATTTAGTCGGAAATGGTTAACAGATTTTTCGAATTTTATTTTTAAAAAAATATAAAGCTTAACTAAATGTACAAAACCAAAACCATTCAACATCTATCTGTAACGCTGGTATCTAGAATATTAAGCACAAAAATCCTAAGAAATTTTTTTTCGAATTTTAAGTGTTAAAATAAAGCAGTTATCATTCTTCTTTAGACATTACTTACGGTTTAGTTCAAGCATTTATAAAAATAAACCTTGACTAATTCTGTTAAAACAAAAGCTCGTTTTTTAAAATTTTCAGTCGAGTGATAGGTGAATATTTTTGTAATTAAAATAATTAACTCAAAATGAACTTTCGTCTCGCATAACTTTATCTGTTTTTTTTTTGTTTTGTTTTATTTTAGTTAAAAAAAAACGATAAAACAATCGTGTCGTTCCGTCTATTGTGTCGTTATTAATGTAGCCTCGTTATTCTTTCAACATTTTTGTATAAAAATGTAACGATAGATTTCTATAGGAAATTAGATATCTATAACAACAATCGAATTTTTGTAATGAAACGTCTTTAAAATAAAGAAAAAATATTCATTTTTAGTCACTAATTTTGGAATATAACTCTAATAAACTAATTAAGTGACATACTTCCAACAATTCTTAATATATATTTTTTTTTCTGGAATTTATTGAAAGGTAATATTATTTAAGACTTAGGAAATGTCTCATTTCAACTGAAATTAACTGAAATATTTATATTTTCACATAAGAAGTATGTAACAAAACAAATACTTATGCATTTCTTATAGGCCTATACACTAGACAGTATTTGGAACTCTTAAGATGCTTTGTGGAAAAATGTTTAAAATATTTTTGTTACCTTTGCTACGTTTAATGAAAATAATAATCCGATAAAGTTAGAAAATGTTAAATTTTTAATCGAAGATTAAACATATTTAAGTTTTTTTGCATTTAATTGCTTAGTATGGATGTAATTAATGAATAATTATTTTGTAGAGTTGTATTGCTTATAAAATTGCATTTTTAAATTATAAAAATTGCTTTTTTTTAAGCATTTCATCCGCATTAAATGAAATGCTTTGAAAAAAAAATAGCTGTAGGCCATCAAAATTTAAAAAAATTATCATTTATTTTTCAATTTTCAAATATTTTGAGGGCTAAACTTGTAAAAATAGTTGCAAAATTTTAATAAATATTTCAAATATTGATTAATGTATAGCAACAGATACAAAATATTATAGATTCGCCTGTTTTAAATCGATGTTTTCGATCCGAGAACGATGGAATTAAGATTAAAGAAAGTTTTCGGTAAAAATTGCCAAGATTTTTTATTAATTTTAAGGGGGGAACGATAGATTTTTATCAAATAACACAAAAATATAACACAAATAAAACTATTCTCTCGGAAAATGTCTGGTTTCAAAAAAAGTAGGCAAAGAAAGTCAAAATACAATAGATTCCGAAACAGACTGGGGGATTATCGGCATACGAAAACAATTAAAAAGAATAAAAACAAATAACATTCTGTTTATTTTTTGAGTTTATTTAGAGAGAACTTAATGAAAATACCAGTAAAAACTACAAGAAACGATTTTTAAACGTTACAGATTTGTCTTCTACTCACAAGTCAGTAAAAATTTAAATTTACACGTAGCGATCTAGAAAATCTCATATTTTATAAAAACAGAAACCAATATAACTTTCCTTAAAACGAATTATTTACTAAAAAAAAAAAAAATTCAACATTTAGGACATTTAAACCTCTAGTTTGATGTTTAAAATATCAAACTGTATAAGCTTCATTACCAGTTTTAGAATCCGTGTTGGGTGTGATCTGTGATTTAGGTGATGAATAAATTTTTAACCGTAAATTAAGCCCAAAACTTTCTATTTTATAGCAATTAAGAATAATTAAAAAACAAGTGGAAAGTAATTAACAACGTTTCGAGTAAAAACAAAAACAGATTAATATTAATAGAGCAAAGAACGAAAACTCTATAAGCAAAATAACATAGCCTATAGGCTAGAATGTCTAAATAATATATTGAGATATGTTTAATTATCATAAAAAAAAAATGTCATTCAAACTGGTTAGCAAACCCCCGAACGGGTTTATAAATTAGTTACACTGTTTATGTTAGTACTATCGTGTTTCGGGTCGCAGTATATATATAGCCTATATATAGAATTAAAAATTCTCAAGATTGGTAGATAAAGAGCAAATCTAAATATTCCAAATTCGTTAACTTAAAAAAAAAAGAAAAGAATTATGATAATTAACTCGCTACTAGACCTATATTTTTCTTCCATGGATAATTATTAACAAACATATAAAACCTCTTATTTTAAACAGATTAAGTAATAGTTTCGGATTTAAAAATCTGCTCAAAAACGCATTAACATGGAACCGTTTCAGTTAGAACCAAAATTAATAAGAGTATAATAATAATAATATCATTCGAAAATTATACATAACTAGAATTATTTTTTTAGGTTATTAACGACAGGAAACATCAATTAATGCCGAAACCCTTTATTATTATTATTATTTTTTGTTTTATAGATATGCTAAGAGATGTAAAAATATACGCATTAAACACGTTAGAGTTTAAATATTTCCTTGAGGTTAGATAGTATTCGAAATTTTCTGGAGTCTTGTTGCGTTTAATTTTATATATTATAGTTTGTGATCAACATTTTAGATGCCTCAAGGATCGATCGATCGATGACGTTCTAGATATTTCTTTATGGATACTTTTTCGTATTATAAGAGGTAAGAAGAATTTGCCATTTTAAGAATGGCGGAAAAACGTTTCGGCGGTTTGCTTCGGCTTGTTTGTTTTTTTTTTTTTAACAGTGAAAATTTTATTGTTATTTAATAAATATAAATGTTTATTTGTTTAATTTCCCTAAAGAATTAATATATTTTCGTACATTACTTAAGCAAATAGGTTTATGTAACTGAACAAACACGCAAAAACAATTTTTGTTTTTTGTGTTAAAAATGATGCAAAAAATGGAAGCCACAGAGGATTTTATTAAATAACATTCATAATATTTTTGCATTTAGATAAATATTGTTAACATTCTATCCAAGAAGCTTCTGATTAAAAAGCAAAAATTATGTTTTTATTCTGTAGAATTTTAATTAATACGTCCTGCTTATTATTACACAGTTTATAGAGTATAAGCATTAAGAGAATTTATTAATTTTTGAGCGTAAGGACTTATTTTAAATCTTTAATTTTTATTTTCGACGTTTGGCAGTTTATAATTTTTTTTTTTTTTTTATAAGGTCCCACCCACGTGAAGGTTCGAGTCGCAAAGCACCGCTTCGAGTCGCCACTATCCACCAAAGAAACTCATCCTTTAACCAATCGATATCCTTTTACCGTGGCCAGGTTCATCGTCCCCAATGACGTCACCAAGAGAAGCGACCAATGGCAAACTCATTTTCTTCCATCTTAACAAATCTCTTGCATAAATAAGCAACGGCGTGAAAAGATATCTCCTACTGCGAGATCAATGCTCTCCGAACGGAAGAAAAAAAACCAAGATATTGATGATATACCACAAGAGGAAAAAAATAATAAAAAATAAAAAAAAAACTCAATTTGGATCTGAAATATTAAACGCTGTTGAAAAATTACAGTAATAATGATGATGATGATGATGATGATGATGATAATAAAAAACAACAGATTATAATTGACTCGTTTTTTGTTTTTTTTTTTTTTGCATTCTATCCAGTAGACGTAGGCCTATACCTCTACTGATGTAAATCTGCATGCCTACATCTACACCTTTACGTAACCTAGTACGGTATAGTAAAGTAGACACGTCGGTAAGGAAATGCTTAATTACGTCTTTAATCGCTTAAAGTATTTCAACAACTCTTTAACTTCCACGTAATAAAACTAAAAAAAAAAAAAAAAACAAAACAAAACAAACTATGCAATATCTTGTGTCAACTCATTTAAAAACCTTATTCTCTTCTTAATTAAGACAGATATAAAACGCCATATATTATTTTTAATATCATAAAGACAAAGAAGATTTCGTTGCCGATCCCATTAAGTCACCATTTTGTAATGAAACATCACTACTAAATGAACTTTTTCTTCCAATTTAAATAAATCTAATCTTAGATAATTTTAATAAAACTAATCCTTATTACTTCCTTTAAATTATTAACAATCATTTATGCAGTTACCTTTATATAATTACCATACATTTTTATTATCTCTAATATAAAAAAAAATTTTTTTTCTGTTTCTTTAATATGCAAAAAAAAAAAAAAAAAATTATTTTTGTCTTAATTTATAAAAATATGCGCCCCCTATAATTTGAATTGATTTGGTTCCATCGTTTGGTTCTCTTGTAAAAAAAAAAAAAATGGCGTCTTTGTCACATTCGAGTTTTTAATTAATTAAAAGTGAGATTTTGAAAATGTTTATTGCGGTTATGCAGAGAGAGTAGTCATAACTATTATTACTATTACTACTATTTCTACTACAACAACTATCTTCGGAAGAAATTTCATTCAAGAAAATTTTATGATGCATCTATCAACTTCATAATCAAGTCAAGGTAATATTTTCCATCGAAAATAGCTGGAAAAATAGCGAACTTATAACCTATAACTCTGCGTGATTATTGCCTTGACTTATTAATATAGGTCGAAGAAAAGTTAAGGCAGTATATTATTTATTAAACTTAATTTGCATCTCATCCTCGGATGGATAGAGATTAATGAAGGGGAAAAAAAAAAGACGATAGAACCATTACTAATTTTAATTCACTAGCCTCTAGCGATGATAAAATGCTATTAAGCGCTATTTTCTTAACGTTTAATAGTTTCGTTTTTTGACTCTTAACGGCCGAAAATTCGTATTGGGACGTTGTCTGATCCCCAAACCTTCAAAAATTGCCGGTTTTGGGAATATAGTATTACACGTCTACTTAGTGAGTTGAACTAGTTGCGGGTCGTACCCCTTAGGTCAAAGTAGCTGCTGGGACTCGATCACGTGTTCGTCTCAACGACATCTGGTTCACGATTTCGACATCGTGACCCATCGTTTCTCCTGATAATGATTTATATCGTGCTATTTTTTCTTTTCTCCATCTTGCAGAAAGATTAATTGTTTAACCGAGAAACGACGCCTAGTGGTTAGCGTGAGAACTAAAAACCATAAAAAAAATCAAAAAATAAATAAAAACGAAAGACTCCCCCTCACGGCGTATTATGTAAAAATTTATACGAACAGATCCCCGATAATAATATAATCGGTACTAATTTTAAATATTTTTCAGTCAGATGAATGACTTTACAGTCGTCTAAATGAATTTTAATCTCTCCACGCTGCGCCTATTAAAAGACTTTTACAGTCTTTTTCGAGTTTTTAGTAAAACCTATACTGAAATTATTTTTGGGACAAAAAAAAATTCGATAAGTTTTCTTGCTATATATGTTATAGACCTGCTTAAAATTTCGACTTAAAAGCTCATCAAAGCAATCTATTATCCTGTTATTCAATTACGTTCCCTAAAACAAAGAGGGGTGTGATCGCACTCGGGAAGTAAAGAAAAGCCCTCTGGACATATTGCGCTTCCATAATTCGTGACGTCATTGGCAGTTTATCAAAGGTACGGCTTTCCCTTAATTAAATTTCGATTGAAATCTAACGTAAATATAACAAATCCGTTGTAATATGTAATAAATTTAAATATTTTCGTTAGTTTTTATTAATTTTGATAACGTTAGATTGAAAAATTGCGTCACTCTGGTCGTCTGCATTTCTGTACTGTAGCGCCATCTGAAGGATGTTTCTGCGTGATAAGTTTTTCTTTACTATTTTTAATTTTTTATTTCGATAAAACAAGCGCTCGAGTTTAAAGTAATGGAACGAAAACAAATTCATAAATGCCGAAATTTCCCTCCCTGCTGTTGAAAAATTGGCAGATTAATTAAGGACCTGTCAAAATTTCACGCTTATTTCCCCGCAACGTGCTACAGAATGGAAGTTAATGCAGAAAATCGTGTTCCGTTCCTAAAAACGGCTGCGATATTTTAAAAATTGGCGTAATATTAACAAATAAACCAGTTTCGGGACGATATTTATTATTTTGGAAACATAACGAGAAATGGTTTTAATCACGTAGCATGCAAATTCGCAAAAATTGTTCGATGATACGTTGAAGTTTGTCGCGATAGTAACAGATTTCCAACGTAGAATTAAAAAAAAAAAAAGGTCGGAAAACGTATAAATTCGTAAAAGATCACGAAGCACACGCGGACATTTATTTTGTACCAAAACGCGTACGTGTCCCGTCTCCAAACTCAGAAAAATCATCGTTTATTTTCGTTAGGGGTTAGAAAACTTTACATCAATTTTCGGCAACCAAGAGTGTACTAACTGGATCCACCCAACTTTGCAAGATAAATGGTTTGTCAACAGGACAGGGTCTTACACCCCGCACCTGCATCCGAGACAGGGTGTGCCATGTCGTAGCGTTATTCTTGTGACAGCAACCA
>WUQG02407925.1:0-42712 GCA_011317285.2 Androctonus mauritanicus
TAATTGCACCCAGTTAATACTTATACATTTATATTATTTACATAATTTATATTTATGATATTTATACTCATTTATGTGTTATATATTTATTACTTATTATTATATATACAGAGATATTAAATTAATATCAGTTTTCATGTATTATACTTGCATATTTCATCGATATGACGCAATAAAGCCCAGACCTTAAAGCATCTAATAGCACAGGCCTTATTGCCAAGCCAACGTGGTTAATGTTTTGCTCGTTGTCTAAGCCTAACACTTTCCTTAGCCAAAAATGTTATTATGTAGACCGAAACCCTCTAGCCCACTGTTATTTACTGGGGTACTGTCAAGGACTGATTAAACTCACAGCGTTTCTAAATCAAAGGATTATCAAGAACTATTTTTATAACAGGCTAATCAATTTACCGATATCAACTTTAACGTATTTCTATTTGAAAAGTATTTAAGGTAATGGAATATTGTGAAGCATGGTGACTCAATTATATGAGAAGGTTATGTTACCGTACTTCTACCTGTCGGCAGAGGGAATTTTACACGATTTTCTGACGTTGGGCCTTATTGCCAACTGGGCCTTATTACTCGCACCTACCTTATATATATATATATATTCAGGAATCATTTCTGAAACTAGAATAGTTAGTAATTAACAGATTTAATATTTAAAACAGAAATTATTTTAAAATTAATTTTATGAAGAAAATTTTAACTTCTAATTTGCTCTGTAGATGATAAATAATAGAGAAATTTAATATCTATCGTTACAAAAATCATATTTGAAAATTTTAGCATAAAGAAACTATTGAAAGGATAGTTACGTTAACATTTAAATCATGAAAAGTAAAACAAGGATATAAAACGAAAGTCGTTTTTCTCTTCCTTATTGTTGCTGAATAGAAATATCTATAGTAGAAGGATGTAGAACAAAAATCGATCAGTATTTGTTCAGCTGATTTTATGTTTACCTTCTCCAATAAGGATCAGTGTCATGAATACAATAGTCTCAGCACCTCATTGTAAATGGCGTCACAGTGACAAATGAAGGTATTTTCTACTAGTGCAAGAAAAATAGCATTGATTTAATTCAAATTCAAATAATGTAAACTATTTTTTTTATGTATAGCGTATGTGACATTTTGCAAACATTTATTCGCTGATAACATTATTAAAATTATTAATATGTTGTCAATTAAGAGAAAAATGGTTTATAAAATGCTCTCCGTATTTTATTCTACTTAAAAATTAGTCTTATTTATCTTTATTAAGTTTCCCCGATAACGTATAGTTACTAGAATTCCATTAATCTATATATTCTTGTTATTGCTTTTGGGTATTATTATTATTGTTGCAGAGTTAATGCAATGCTGAAACTAAAATTTATTTTTCTATCAGTTATCTAGTTCAGCACGCATTCAATGTGCATTTTGTAAAGTTTAAACAGTCTTATTTAATAAATAATTTTAACGATACACTACATCTCTCAAATCTTTGTTATCCGATATAAATATCATCATATTCACTCGATCATATTAATGGAATCATTGATTCTAGAATTACAATATTCAAAAATAGGTAGCACGACTGCACGATACTAACCTACCCATTTAGAATCATAAAAAAAAAGATAAATAAATATTCGAAACACTATTCTGTTTTTGAAATTCGCTTGAATACGTATTTAATATCGATTGTAAAAGTAAAGCAAAGAACATACTAAAACATTAAGAATTAATACAATTTTTTTTACATAATTAAAGTTTTTTTCTTGATATTATTTTAAACTGATCATTCAAATTTAAATGCAAACCTTAATAATGAATCTGCGTGATTATATTGTTAAACTACAATAGCTTGATGTGTTAATCGATTATAATCGAACTGGCTAATAATGTTAAATCGTAACATTATGTTAAACGATTATAATTAATAATAATGAACATTATTTTATGTTCTCATATATTTGAAATATCTTCTTTTCTTATTCAATTTGTATAAAAATAAATCAATAAAAGCGTGTTATTTAATGGATGTTTTTTATATTATAATTAAAAATATATATATAACGACTTTTTAAATCATAATCTAGAATATTATGCATAACCAAACATTTTTTCAATATATAAATAACACAAAATTGTGCAATTCTATTCGAGATTGATTATTATATTATTAATTAAGATTCTGATATGCAGAATTTCTGTAGCAAGATGTAAACAAACTAATCTTATTTAAGTCCTTATTAGATTATTATAGTAGTAGTCTACAGAGATAATATAGATAAATTATCTATCTACGTTATAAAACTGTTTATCCTTAACTCTGTTAAACAGCTGTCCTTTTACATATTTTATAAACAAATATTTATTTCCCTACATATATATATCTCGTCGTAATGGAAGACTATTTAATTTAGACGTTATAATTTTGTAATTTTGTAATTTTGCGAATCGAAAATTCGGTTTAATATTAATATTGACATAAATTACAAATATTATCACTTTAGCTAAAAATTTCATAAGCTTCGTGTAATTTGAATCATAATGAAATTATTTGAAATATTTAATAAATTGTTACGATTAAAAAATTTACTAAGATTTCATTTGTATTGCTACAATGTATGTATGCATATACAATAGCTATCAGAAGGGCAAGAGGGACGGCTGCCCCGGGTCTCATGATTTTAGGGCCTCGATATGTTAGAAAAAATATATTTGTATATTTTTATATTGTTCGAGCTTCAGTATTTGTCAAAATTTGAAATTCTCTATCAATGTTTTCGCTTTTCTTGTACACTTACCACTGTATATTTGTTACTTTTGTCCTTTTTTTTGAAGAGCCTCAAAAATATTAGTTGCCCCGGATATTAGTTGCCTCGTATTTTCTCTGAAAGTTTCTGTGTATATATACTTATATTATAGCGTTATATTCATGATTTATTACTTGAATATTAAACATGAAATAATGTAATGCGACGCTGACTTAATTGATAATTTTTTAAATAAGATTATCATAGAGAAATAAAGAGATGCTTTCGTATATATTCTTATATTCTGTATAGAAATGCCTCTTAAATAATCACAATAATATGTTTATCAGTCTAATCAGACAGAGTCTTTTTGTTGATCTTAGATAAGTAAACTGTGTTAATCTAAGATAGAAAATATATATGCATAAAGCAATAATATAAACATGTTCACAATACTTCTAGAATTATTAGCATTATTATATCATCAAGAAGAGGTGATTCAGGCGTCACAAATCTTTGAACAATGTTAAAAGACTAGTGACGCCAGAATCAACTCTTATTGAACATTGTTTTGTGTCTTCTGACAAGTTCTATGATAGAAATTATTTTCCAATACGTTTTTGCATGTGCTATTTTTGAAGTATAATTGAAATGCCGAATTACACTTCTATTCTGGATAATACTAATAATAATTCGCATTCGATCATAATTTAATTTATCAGATAAATTTTCGAAAATAATCCTTTGCTAAATTTCGTAAAATTTCGCCAAGAAGAATTCTATTTTTTGTTATATCAGAAAGTGAAGTTTCAAACAGATATTTAACAAAAAAAAAATATCATATACTGTATTTCAAAAACACCAAACGGTTTATATCACAAATAAAATTATCCTGATTTGAACAAATCCGTATTATACAGCAGAAACTCATCAAAATTTTACAAGAATATAGCTTTATATATATATATTAGTACATATACATGAATATTTTTATTTAATTTTTTTACATATAGTTATACATGTTATATGTTAATAAAAAATTGCAGATTAAAAATATTCCTTTTATTATTAATTCGAATATTCCTCAGACTATGAAAAGAATATTTGACATTCCGTAAAAATCAATTCAATCTTATATAGGCCCTATATAATATTATATACTTACATTTTACTTTTATTTTATGCAAATTACTTTCTGTAAATTCTTAGAAGAAATATTTCTATAATGAAACATGTCATACATCATAGAAAATGATATATAGAGAATGCTGTCATTCAATCTATTCTCATTGGTTCGATCGAACCTGTTGTTAAAATTTGTCAAATTCGTCGAACTGCTTATGATAAGGATAGAAATGATTGAAAAATCACAGTTAAATTTCTCTAAATTTGTTAAATATTTTACTGCATAAGTGAAATAAAAACAATAATAAATTATTATAGGAATTCTGAAGGCGATTCATTGAAATTCAGACATAAATATTTGAACTTCGTAATGGAAATCATGATACATGTCTTACTACTACACACAGTCATGTTACAATAATGAAAATATTCAATAACTAGCATTTTTAATACGAAATTCATGTTTTCTTGATGATAAGATACCCTAACAAAAGATACATAACATAAATACCCTAATTACCTTAAAAGGTAAATAACATAAGATACCCTAGATCAAAATTGCTCAAGAGTGGGGCATATTGGGTCGTTCTTTCTTTGTCTGTACCGCCTAGGCTTCTATCTCGTTTAACCCTATGTCACCATTAAGTAAATCTTTGCTCAAATTTAAATCAAGAGGGTGCCAAACATCTATCTCAGATGCTTGAACTTTTAAAAGTATTGCTAATGATTATCTAATAAACACTATATATATAGGTTATCGCAAGTTAATTTACCGATAGAATTGACTAATTTTTTCAGGTTACCCTAATTGGATATCTTGACCAACAAATGCACGTCTTAGAAAACTTTAGAAACTTTCTAGTTTCACAACATAATTTTCTAAACGATCTACATTGACTAAGGTCATTGGATGAAGGCGGAAGGCGGGATATTCGTGGAGTGATTGAAGGGTAATAACCTACTTTAATCCTCTAATAAACTTTTGTATAGGCCATAGACGACATTAGATGTCATTGCTATTTTTCTAAATCATTGTGTGGGTTAGAAATTGAAGAACTTCAGTCTTTGTTTAGCATACCTCGTTATATATTCACAACACGGCGATGTTCAGAACAATAAAAGCATATACAGTATAATAAAGGAATAAGCGTATGAAGTCCATGTTTCTGCGCATGTGCGAACTTTCGAGACCGGAAGTGCCGCCATTGTTATTTTCTCTCGTTTGGAATCTTTAATCGCTTCTTTTAGAAAACTAAATCTAATCTCATTATCAGTTTTGTTTTAAATTATCATACTTTACTTTTTATTTATGTTTATATACTTCTTTTTGATATTTTACTTCAATTTCTAGCTTTTCGATCGAAAAAATGTTGGATGTTCTTCGGCTCGAGGCTTCAATTTGCATTCGGCGCATCGACGCTACATAAACATTGCATTTAAATATTTTATTTATTTCAGAAATTATAATTACTTTTATTTTAAGATAATAATCTTAATTATTACCTACATAATTGAATCGGTAAATCGATAGTTTGTTAGTTATATACAGTTTCATGTAAAGAAAATTTCAAAGGTTGATCTGGAGAAAGAAAACAAGCAAAAATGTTGCATAAAAGGATGTGCTAAATAAATGAAAAATCTCATATTTGACAGATAAGAAAAAAATGTTTCTTTTTTTTATATATTTTGTCACATAATAGCCAGAAGCTAACTAATTATTCAAAATTGCAATCAAATGACTGATTTTTGCATATTTTATTAATTTGTATTATTTTAAGTTTTACATTCCTACTTTAAATGTTATTTTATGATTAGTGTCAGATATTTTCCTTTTGAGAAAAACAGATAGAACCGTTTGTTAATTATTTTGAATGGCATCATTATATATAGATATATTTTTTCATATGAACTTTCTATGGTTTCATTATGGAAACCATCAATGATCCAAATAAAATGCATAGTCTAGATTATAACTGTTGCAGTGTGCATGGCTTTCTTCATTTTATTATTCCTACAGTACTGTATTTCTCCGTATATTATGCTGTATTTCTGTGGATATTTATAGTTCGTATAATATATATTGTATTTATATATGATATGATATGTCTTTATTTTTTATGAATTATATATTTATTTATTTTCTATTTTAAGCTGCATCATAACATACGATTTGTATTTATTTCTCTATTAGTTTGTCTATCAGTTGAAAAACATAACAGATATCTTTTTAAAATTTTGTATATAAATTTATTAATGAAGGTTAAAACTGAAAATTTTAATATCATTTCTTAGTCTTATACTATATTACATGTGTTGGTATTTATAGTAATTTAATATCTTCGAATTATCTGCACTGAGATTTTTTTTCCTTTTTCTAATCTAAAAACTTGAAAGATGCTAAGAAATGAACAAAATTGAATGTATGGAATCCAATCTCATTGAGATCTTCTAACTTCGGTTTTAGAAAAGAGATATGGATTGTCCCATTCCATTTAAAAAAAAATCACGAAGAAAGAAAAAGGAGTCCATGATTATTATCGATCAACAAGTCCTTTAGTTAACGACTCGCATTGCTGTTCTTCAAATTTACTAAATTCTCCTAAAAGACCGAAAGGATGGGATTCTACTATTAATTATGTTGACAGCTTGTACGAGATAAGATTGATTTAACTCTTTCTCGGTAATTCATTTAATTGCGTTAACTTTCTGTTCTATTTTCAACTTTCTTCCTAACTTTCTTTCATTGTTGATAACTAAGAGATCCGACTGCTTAATGAGAATGGTTGGGTATATTGGAAAACCTTCACCTCTTAAACGATAATAGCTTAAACAGAAGCTGATATAAACGGAAACAAATACAAATCAATAAATATCCAATTGTTTCCTGTCACGTTTATACTTTGAAAATCGTGACGGAGAATCGTATTTATACAGGTAACATTTATTAGTCGCATACCTCAGAAAAAAAAAACAGTAACGGTAACATGTCAAAGTGCTGCATTTCAGCTTCCATGATCTCCTATTGTTTATATTGATTGATATTATTGATGATATCATTTTTCTATATTTATTGCTTTGTAGTATTATTGTGTTCATAAATTTTTTTTTGTTTCCGATGTTACTTTCAAAATGTTTTTATTAGTAGCTAATTTATATTATAGCATGATAATATGAAAAATAAGATTATAAATAAACTATTAAAAAAATATTTTAATATTTTGTTACACTAAATATAAGTTAACAATAAAATTATCCAAAGTCTAAAAATACCATTCATCTTACATTCATTCACATTTAAATCTCTCGTATTGTTGAAATTATCAGACAAACGATTAACTTATTCTTAAAAACGGATTAATGAATTTGTTTCATGTTAAAAATATAAAAATAAATGCATTATAATACACAGTATAAATAAAAGAAAAAAACTTGGTAGAGTTATAAACATCAAAATGCCTATAAAATTTAATCATGTTTTTAATTATCATAATTGACATTGTCCTTTAGTGAATTAGCAATTGTCTTCTTCCAGTCTCCTAAAAAGAAGTAGAAAAGCATAATTATAATGTCTAGTAGTGTGTATATCAAGTTTTTTTTTTTAAATAACCAAGTCATGCATTTTATCCATTTGTACAACTACACGTGTATTAAACACATCGAAACGAAGGAAAAAAATATTAACATAGTTTTATCTGAAGAGTTAAATTATTGAATTATATTACCTTAGATTATTTGCACTTTTTTTAAATATTACAGTATTTTCACTGAAACTATTAATCAATCAAACAGAATTAATACAATACTGATTAAATATTTATTAAGTATATCAATACTAACTTATTAAATATAAATGTTTTTACTTTTTAAACAGTTTTTTTTGCTGATTTTAAAATGTTTATATTGTAATAAAAAATAGAAAAGTTAATTTTTAAACTTGATATTATTAAAAATCTCAAAATTTGTCATTTTAAATTACGATTTTACTTAGCTTCTTTCATGTTTATAAAAGAAAGCAATAAATTGAAAAATTTATTAGTTACAGAATTGTGGACATGTTTGCGTTATATAAGAAGGAAAAAAAAAAAAAAAGATAATACAAAAGGTATATTTATAATGATAAATTTTATTTCTTTTCTAAAGATAATATATGAAAATAATTTTTTTTTTCTATTATTAATGCCTTTCTTGTGTCATCGCAGCATGTTAAATTAAGGTAACATTTCTGAATTGAGAAAGAAAAGTAACGAACAGGAAAAGATCTACTATCATCATGAAAATGAACCTGAAGCAATTTTTCTAAAAGACATTACCATTCATTCATTCCACAATATTCAATGCAACAATATTCGCTTGACAGTTGTTAAACTATCGCCAGTATCAATGTAAATTTGATTACGTTGTATTTTTTGTATTTTTTTTTTTTTTTAATACTCTTATATAAAGATAGTTAATCATCATTTACGAAAATAAGAGAATTTGACATAATTTATACTTGAACATAATTAAATACAGTATCATATTTTAAATCGGTATTTTTAATTGATTGATTAAAAAAAAAACACCGATTTCTTTTTCTCTGATTCTATCTTCGGTTTTAATTGCAATATTTATTAAACTTGATAAAATAAAAAAAAAATAAATTTTAATTTTTTAATGAGAAATATATATTTTAATCTCTTAGATATTTAATTTCATTCATATTTCTGATAAAATTTCATCATTATCTATTTAGTTTTTAATCAATTCTATTGGGTATTTCATAACATAAATTCTAAAAATGGAATTATTTTTTTATTATCGATAGTTTCATTGACTATTTACAGAAAACAACCAGAGAAATAGTTAAAATTTATAATTTTATAACGAAATTTTACATAATTTAAACATAAATTATAACAATTTAAATAAAAATTCACAATAAATTTCAAAAATCAATCACAAAATTAATGTTTAAAATTTAAAAACGTGGCATCTCATAAAATAGCAACGAATGGCTCAAAAATTATTTTTATGCTGAATTTATAAGTGAACTGTGGTGAAAATTTCTTCCTTACAACATTTTTTATACTATTAAAAGTAATATAACCGTAGAAAATAAACTTAGCAAGCATTTCAAGCATTTTCCCCCAGATATTTTAAAAATATGGTCAGGAATATATTTCTTTAGTAAACAAAATCTGCATTGACTTGAAAATTTTAGTGAACTTTACCACGAAGAAGAAAAAGCAAAAGCTTTTCGTGTGCTATTTTTATCTTAAATGTTTGCTTATTTTTAATATCAAATAAGAATCAAATGTAGGCCCCTTTCAAAAAAATCTTGTGTAAATTTTATTATAGTAGTGATTTACAGAATAATATGCATGTTTTAAGAAAAATCGTTTTTGAAGATATTACCCAAGAAGAAAAGTAATTTTCCCCCTAAAACTTTGTTTAAAAATTTTTTTTTTTTTAAATTTAAATACACTAAACCATACAATATATATAGGTCCTAACGAGGAAAATGTTTATATACATAATAATTATATATTTATATTCAATATCCAATTTTGAAACTAAAGATTGAAAATATTTACGCTCATAAACAGAATATTTTAAAAATTTAATTATAAAATCAGAATATTGAAGTTAATTAATTTAGATATATATTTAAATTAAAATTTCAATAAAACAATATTAATTTTAAAATAATATTTTCATTCTATTCGTTGTAGAAATTCTAATTTTGCATATTTCTTATATAACCGTAAGATTTTTAATTAATTTTTGTTTATTAAGATCAGTTACTAATTGTTTTTTTTTATTATTTAGAAGATTAATGTAGAAGTATCAAAATTTAAAAATTGTTTCTTCTGTAATTGTTAGTTTGGTAAAGAAAATTCTAATTAATTCCTCACAGTTTTGTTTGTTTCCTTTCGTGTGTCATATTTTTCACTTAAGACACAACGTTATATAATCTTTCTAGAACATAATAGCCATTTTTAAAATTAGAAATTTTATTTTATAAAATGAATTATTAATAAGATGACTAGATATGTGTAATATTCAGGATGGCTTCGTTAAAAAATTATATTCAAAAACGTATTTTACAGAGAAAAACATTTACAGTAAAAAAACCCATATCCTTTTTATCATATTTGATTAATTCACGATCAAAAATTTACGTTTAAATAAATATATTATTATAAAATATAACTTTTCTAGATAAACATGTTTTGAGTCTGCTGGTTTCTTCCATAATAATGATTAATGTTATTATAGAAGTACTAAATGAGAAGTTATGTTTTCTTTTCACATAACTTCATATTATTTTTATTTCTTACATTATATATATATGAAAATATTGCTTTAATGACTTTTATTTGAAACATTAAGAATGCTTTTTATCTACTTTCTCTTTATCAAATAAAGTTAGATATATTTTTCATTTTTTTAACATTAATACTGTCAAAAAAATAACTTTTATAAATTATTATTATTTTTATAAGCAGTTCAAAACGAATAATTATTTTAAAAATAGCATAAAATTATTATTTACAGCTAAAATAAAGAATTCCTAAAACAATTATAAAGAATTATTTGCTATATCGATGCGTGTAATGGTAGAGATAATTAAGTATACGTAGAGATAATTAAGTATAATATGTTGCATACATTGGCTGTATTTTTTTATATAAATACTTTTCCTTTAAATATCTATATAAAATTAATTATAATAATTGGTTATATTTTTTATTTCTAAATTTATAATGTGAAAAATATCAATATTCGTTTTTTAATTGGAACTAAAAATGAAATTAGTATTCTTTTTATTGAATTTAATATTATACCTGTACTTTAAATCATAGAAAATATATTAAAATATATTTTTAACCCTCAATCGTTTTAATTCTAATTAAATCTAAACAGTAAGGCTGAAGATGATTTAATATAATTCTATATATATGTGTCGACAAAAGTAATAAAAAATCATAAAACATTATATAAGTGACATTAGCAATGCCATTTAGTCTTTCTTATTGATCTTGCTACAAGTAGATGTAATTAGAAAAAAAGAACTTTCATTTCAGGATTTCTTTCTTTAATATAAAATAGAAATATAGTACATTTCCTCAAGAGAAAATTTAGCGATAAAACAATATTCGTTTAGTAGAGTTTCAAAAATATTTACAATAATTTAAGAAGTAAATTTTCAGACAACTAAATTGTTAAATACATGTCGAACTTTATCAGTAACTGTAACTATTCTCTAAAAGATTTATCAAGCATGTAGTGCTAATTAGAAGAAGATAATCAAAATCAACAGTCTGAAAACACTAGAAATTATTAATAACTATCATACTTATGATTGTCAAAAATTTATTTACAAATTTATATAATAATAAAATACACATCATATAGTATAAACAATAGTTTTCGGTACCAAAAGTGATAAATATTAATAAAACTATTTTTTTTTTTTTATTTTAAGAATAAATATTTTTAGGAATAATGTTAATTAATCGATATATTTTTTTATTATTATATTTTAATATCTAAAATTATTTAATTTTAATAATATGTTTAAATCATATAATAATAAAAATAATTTATTAAGACTATTTTAAAATTATGTTATCATAATAATGATTTAAGATATTTAATTTTAAAATTAAATAAATAAATTATTCAAAATATAATTTAAACTTTAAAAGAAATCATACTTTTAAACTGTTGATATTTATGTATAATATATATTTTTTATCGTTATATAGCTTTAAATCAAGATATAAATCAACTGTTGAATCAGAAGAAAAAAATCAATATTTAACATTAAATATTAATACAATTTTTTAAATTAAGGATTTATTCGAAATAGTCTCTATGAGATAACATATACAACTAATCCAAAAAATGTGTATATACGTAAATAATTTTTATTATAATATCTGAGTTATTATTATTAAATAAACCACACCCACCTTAATTATTAATAAGATCCTAAACCTGTAAGGAGGCAGTAATTATATCCAGCAAGATCCATCATCATTCAGGATGGATGTATGATGAGAGGGAAAAGAATTCTTTTTGTTGATTTACATCCCTATAGTTGTAGCTTCTTATCCTTGGTTGCTCAAGTTCAATTGTGCAGAATTTAAGCAGACTTTGTAAATTGTAAAGACACTGTACCAACGTATAACTACTGCATACGGAGTCTGTCTCATGTCTGAAAGCGCACCGGATGGAAGTCGATCGGGTCGCTACCACTCTAGCCTATCATTCGGGGAGGTTTGGAAGATGATGCGCTTACTATTAGATGTGTAAGCTAAAAGTGATGCCGCTCAATGGATTCTTGTGCGCCATTTTTTTTTTCTTCTTCTTTTTCTCATTACAAAAATTGTAAAATTGAAGTTGTTCACTTTTGTTTTGCTAAACTTCTTTAAGGATTTTTGTCTTGTTTGCCTCTATTTTTAAGATATTTTACAGAGATTTCTTTTAATTTTATGTGATTATTTTGTAAAGAAAAGAAAAAAAAAGCTTAAGAAGTTAAATATAAGTTCGCTTACAAATTTTCATCGATTTTCGTATGGAAAAATTTATTTATTTTTTTATTTGTGACGTATTAATAAATTATCCTTATAGTAAAAAATAATAAAAATTAATTAATTAAATTTTATTACGCTGATTTCTAATTTATTTGTTTACAGCTATTATTCGAAAATTCGCAGGTGGCGCTACTTTAAACGAAGAGTAGCGCCGTCTGAAATTTACAGAAAATAACAAGAAAACGATTTTAATGTTTTCAGTGTAAACATATTGTTTACAATTAACAAAATACAATATTAATAAATATTGTTATCTATTACATTTATATATGAATATATATAATAATTTGAAAAATAAAAAAATATAATAAAGCTTCTATCAATATAAATAATGTTATAACTATTTTTATAGGAAAAAAAAAAAAAACTCTTCTATACGAATATATTATTTATCATGTTCTATAAATAATTTATATAGATCTAATAGAAATTTTTTAATTGTCGAATCTTGTATCGAAACTACATAGAGATTTCAGAATTGATCCCTTTATAAGCAAAATGAAAAAGAACGATCATCTAAAATTTGAATGGCCCACTATGTTTAGTTCTTGAGATATTTTTCAGACATCCTGAGAGACGATGGAAAGACTACTATGTACGTTATTATTTTTAAAATATATTTAAAATTTATTCAGATGACTATAATTTTATTTACGTATAAAAGATAATTTCAGAGATATCAACATTTTAATGTTACGAATGGTAATCATCTCGTTATGAGACTATACAGTACATGTAACTTTAATAAGCATATGCCAAGGATAATAAATAAATCCTAATTTTAATTAGAATTTTCAGCGATATTTTTTTCTCGAGATATCTTGATGGAATACGAATGAAATGATTTTAAAATTCAAATTAAAATATTTCGTATGATTCCCCTTCCACGATGCAAAATAATATAAAAATATAAATTCGGTAATCTTTATATTGCTGAAATTTTAATTCATCTTAAAAAATTAACAACATTATTAACATTAAAATATATGTGTAAACATTAATATACTATTAATACCAAAATATAGACTATATATATATATATTGCTGATGATAATTTATTTGTTAATTTATCCGTAAATGTTAATATATTTAATTTCTTTAATTTTATTTTATGAGATTAAAATTTGGCTGATTAGTATATGTGGGCCTATATATATATATATATATATATATCTTTTGGGAATTTTTAGAATTAATTCGAAATCTTACATCTCACGTAAAATTAGCCTGAGGATATATTTTCATTGTCCTATGCATTTTTCTTCTGAATCGTCTACCTACTTCTCTATATCTGGTCAAAGAAACAATGTTCTGACATGTACCAAAGGATAAATCAATGCGATTGCTCTCGTTACACTGCATGTGGCATGAAATAATATTGTTATGTGCTTTTGTCGAAAGATGAACATTTGAGGAAAATTAATTAGGATCAGACACTCGTGGAGATTGTATATGAAATAAAGAAATTTGCTTTATATAATTTTTTTTATGTAAAATATTTATTTCCATAAAAAGTTTATAAATTGGCATTAATAAATTCTTCAAAACGTATTAAAAAAATATAGAAATGAATGGATCGTAAATGAAAATATATGATTTTGTAAAATATGTTCGAATCTATATAATTTTCTGTTTTGTTTATATTAGTATATATGTTTATTAACTTGTCATTTAAAACATATCAGAATAATTCATAATATTTAACTATGATAGAATTAAAAAAATAAAAACACAACTTGAGAATTTTAGTACAGTATTATAATGTGTAACAGTTTATTTAGATAAGTAAATCATGATAAAACTTAATGATACAAATGCATTAAATGAAATTAAAATTTCTTTTAATTTTTCATAATTTTTTTTATCTTATTAAAAAATTTTTATTAAATAATAAAAAAATGTATATATACAACAACATATTTTTTTGTTTATGTAATTATTACATGTAAACAAATTCTTAATTAATATTTTTATAAACAATCAACATAATAATAATTTATCTTATTTTTTTTCATTAAATGCTAATTGAAACATTGCATTCAGTTATTTAAAAGATATTTTTAGAATTTTCAAAATTCTTTTATCATGATTGATAAGTCTTTATCAAAAAAAAAAAAAAAAAAAATATCAAGATAATTTATATTAAATTTAATTTTCGAAAATAATATAAAATTAGATAAATATTTTATAATGCTAATAAATATAATGTTTCAATCGTAATCAAAAAGTTTTATATTTATTTCAAGCTTGAACATGATCATTGATTTAATTATTTAATAGTCATGTTCACGTTTATTATAAAAAAAAAAAAAGAAAAAACAAGTCATTGCTTATCGCAATCTCGTAGAGAAAATAAATTTAAGTAATCGGAAAAAATTGTTGAATATTCACAATTTGAAACTGGTTGTTTATAGAGTTCACTAAAAGCTAATAAGCATTATCTTAAAAATGTTAAAATGTTCCTGAAAAATTCCCGAATGTTTCCAACGAGGATTAAAAAGAAGATCCTATAATGTGTCTCGTGATACTAGCAAAGAAAATTAGATTTCTGCATAACATTTGAATATTGATTTCTAATCAATTAAAGACTAAAGTTAAATAATATAAAAGTAAGGAAATAAATTTTAATTGTTTTATTTTTATAAAATTAAATTTTTGTCATCCTAATTCCTCATTGAATCTTTATAATATCTTTCTTATATTTCTATTTTACGTTTATCCTTCGATGTACTATATTCAAAACATTTTTCTAGTGGTGCCAGGTGTGACTGAGTGGTTGAAGGAGATATAAAACTAAATAGCATGTACTATTTGCTTGAAAAATTGTTGAGAGCATGCAAGCAGACATTTTTAGTTGCGCTGAAGCTTTGTTGAGATAGAAAGAAACAAATACTGTATTCAAGAAACAATACTATACAAGTGGAATATTAAAATAGAATATTTATGTAATATTTTAATGGTATCTATATAGAAATGAATGTAGAAAATTATAAAGTACATACAATATATGCTTTTTGTGAATTATCATCAAAAAAGTTAAAGATTTGTAATTCTGATCAAAAATTATAATAATTTGATAGAATAACAATTATTTTTATTTTAAAATTATTTAAAAATAATAATAAATTTATAATATATATTTTAAACATAATATTTATATGAAAAAAAAAAATTAAGTCACGATAAGATTTTTTCGTGTATCTAAATACAAAACAAAAGTTTAACTTCTTTATATTAAACAGATTTTTAATATCATTATATTTAAGTTTATATGAGTTTAATTTAATAAATCATTTTATTAGATTGCAAAGACAGATAGGAAGAGTATCTGCATTACATATCTAGTAGGTCATTGTACTTCTATTATAACACCTTCCATTACCATAATTCTATTATCTTTTGCTCTCCTGTTTAATCATGAGAAGAAAATTATCACCAAAATAAATCTACTTCATATTATGCAAAAAATATTTTCAAATATTTTCTAAATAATGAATATGTTTTTTTAATTATTATTTAATCTTATTGAAGCTGCAGTTAAGGTAAAATATATTATACTCATAAAACTTCATTTGTTTTTAAATCTTTTTTTTTCCTTTCTTATTTTTCTTCTTTAAGCTTCTAAGAAAGATTATCACATAATTAATTGATCATAAATTTAAACTATAAATGCAATTAAGAACATAAATTAAATAATTATTACTTTATTTTTAAGTATTTACTGAATAACAAAATTCCCTTAATTAATTCGTCGTATTTGTATAAGTAACATATTTTACAATTTTAATTATCTCTTTTAAATAAATAAATATTTAATAAAGAAAAATTCAGATAAATCATTTTCTATTTTTATTATTGAATAATCTGTATTTCATAATTTATTTTTCTCGTTATATCAACAAAATAAATCAAACATCTTATGATAAATAAATTACAGTATTAAAATAAATGCAATATTAATTATTGTAAAGTAAACTTCATGATGTTTACTCTTATTCCAATAATTTATGATCCAATAAATTTATTATTTGGTTATATTGAACAGTAAATGAGTTTATAATTAATTAATATGATGAAATTCATTATTTGGTGATTACTTATACACTATATATTATTAATAAAATGAACATGGTTTTATACTTTACAATATATTGTTTACAAATTTATTTGTGTGTTTCTTAATTATTCTTATTAAATTTATACGAGAAATTTTAAATAACATTATGAGTAATTAATGAAGTTAAAATTTTATTTCAATCAATCGATTTATTATTTAATTATTTTAATAAATAAACAGACCAGGTTCCTACACTTTCATAATAAAAATTTGTTTTAAAAGTTAAAGATGGCTATAGCAAAGTATATTATATCTTAATTAATTACTCGTAAATTTTTCATGATTAAAATCTTTTGACAAGTATTATTAAACATTAATTAATTTTCTCATTCATAATTAAAATATTTTATACGAAAGTAATATATTTACGTGAATGAGTTACAGTATTTATTTCAAAAAATTAAAAGTTAACGATTTTTCATTTAACTAGTTTTCTTAATCAAATCTTCTACTTAAAAAGTTGATATAGACTTTAAATAGCTGACAATTTATTACTCAGTAATCTTTTCGCTTGAATGGTATGGAATATAACCATGAGATGATTCATCTAATGAATTTTTTAATAATTATTATATTACATTGAATTTTTAAGTTTAGAAAGGATCTTAACCGAAAATTTTACTGTTAAACTATAATTTGAGGATAACTATACAGCCATGATGGGTAAATTGCGGCTAGCGAGCTACGTATGGTTCTATGGGGCTTTCAATGTGGCTCCATACCATAAAAGTTAATAGCTAATATGAAGAAAATATCTATTTAAATTTAAAAAATAATATATTTGTAATTTCTTTATTTATTATAAAAAGTAATATGTAGTTATACGAGATAAATGGATATGAAATATATAATAAACAATTTTTGAAACCATTATTAAGATTACCTTAAAAAGCTGATGTGACTCCCATTGACACAGAAAGAAACTGATTGTGCTCTCAAGTATTTGAGATTCTCCTATGTGGCTGAATATTCATAAACTGTATAACTATTCTCAAACTACATTTAAAATGTTTTACATGTGAATGAGGTGTATGTATTATATACACCTCATTCTATTTATGTATAATGTAGTAAATGCGATTAGTTTAGTATAGAATTAGCAAATCTTTTATTAATTATCATACAGTAATACGTTACGAAATTCATTTATATAATGCAAAATTTCAAATTATGAAATGATTAGTAATATGTAAAGCTTCATACAATATTCATCACGGTCAATATTTGTCTTTCATCGAGTTAATCTTTACAAGAACATTAATATTTTCCTTTCCATCGAATACTGTATTTTATTTATATTGCTTTTAAAATTATTATTTATAACTAAGACGAGTTTTTTAATTGAATTTTCAACATTTAAAAATTTTTATGATTTATATGATTTTATTTTAGTTTAAAATTTGAAATGTAAAATAATGTATTTATCTTACTTCACTTAAAAATTATTCTTTATAAACTTCTAATTTATTTCTTTAGTTTCCTCCTACACATGTAAGTTATATAATGAAATATAAATTTATTCAAAAGCTATTTATATAATTCAACTTTAATTTATGTTGTATATATTTTATTTATTAATATATCAAGAAAAAAATTACTTAAATTTTGCTAAATAAATCAAAAATTATTTATTAGAAAACTCATGAAGTAATCATGATCTATAATCATATAATCTAGATTTATTTATAGAAAGCAAGATAAATTTCATTACTTTAAAATATATATATATATATTTTGGTAACTCATAACAAAAATATCAGAATTATTGATAAAAATTTTAGATTATCTTTTCGAACATGAAAAATATTTTAAAAAAATTCTTTCTTGATTTATTAACAGTTATGGTTCAAGAAATAAAAATAAAAAAAGAAACAATAATACTTTTTTCTTCAGTTTTAATATCTGTAATTGTTTGTGGCACATCGAATAAATATAAATGCATCAGTAACTTTAAAACTTTTGATTTCATAATGGATAAAGAAGAAATAATAAATAAATATTATAAAATAGAAGATTATTAAAATAATATTCCGAGTATTTGATAACACGAATAAAAATAAATTCTATATAAATGCAGAAGTATATTTACAAAAAGTTTAATAAATATACTTCCGCATTAATATATAACGTCACTTCAAACTGTAATTAAGTTGTCTTATACATCTTAATTATTTGTATTTAATTCTTTTTTTTTATAATATTTATAACAATATAATAACCAAAATTCAATATTTTTATTATTTTTTTTTACACAGATGTAAGAATGAAAGTTATTTTGAGGAGTTAAGATATTTAATCTTCGAATCAAAAATTTTTACGTTTTTATAGAATCGGAAGAAACGAATTTTAATTTAATATTCAATTTTACTTTCCATATCTTTAATATAAACTGAAATTTTTTTTTATTATATATTCTTTATTAACTTTTGTGTAGAAATGAGATAACGTAATATTCAGAATTCAAATAAATTCGTAAATCTTTGAATGCTTTAAAGTTTAAAGAAAAATCTAAAATTATTACTTTCATGAATGAAAAAATAAATAATAGACTTTTTTTTTTTATTATACAATAAAGATTCTTTGAGAGTTTTAATAATACAGTTACTATGTTTAATTTAGAAAACTGAATTTTTCTTTTTAATTCAAAAATCATTTAGGAAAAAAAAAATGAAGTATTGTATCAATAAATTAATATATTGGTATTGAATAACTATTAAATAAACATTTTATCTGTCCTGTTTCATAATATTAAATATTACTTCATTTAATTTTAAAAAAATCATATATCTGCATATATTTATGAATAGTATAATGAATATTAATCATTCGGCGTAGCCAATCGGCGTGAAATAATTGTTCGGCGTAGTCGATCGGCTGGATATCGTCGTTCGGCGCATTATTCTAGCTATCGATTCTAGCTATTCGGCGCCGTAATTTCCGTTTCAGTCATTTACGTTCAGCACATTTATCTCTCGGTATACATTCGTATTGTGACATGTTTGAAAGTGCCGTTAGGAATCGATATGACCGTATACCAATTCTTAACAGAATCATCAAATATTTCAAAACTTCGTAGATGTTTTATTTATAATTAATTTCATCTTATAAAATGAAAGATAGAAAATCGTATTAATTATAAAATATGTTATTGATTTATTAGACGTTATTTAATACCTATGCAGCCTTCAACAATGTGAAATATAAGATAAACTTATTTTTTTGCAGTTTTCTCTATTCTAATCTAGTTTTTATTAATAACAAGCATTAATTCATTATATTAATTAAAAAATAGGTAAGAATAAAATTTATTTATATCCGCATAATATATTTTAATATTTTTTAAGTGTAAAATTTGTAATTTTATGTTAATTTGTAAACTTTATTAAAAGATAAAATAAAAATGATTTTTAAAATATTTAATTAATCTTGTTAAATGTAAAATATAAAGATGTTAAATCGTTAGATATTTATTTTAATACGATTTGAATAATAATAATTCTGAATTATTTTATTTTTTAAAACATCAACTCTTTTGTATAATTAAATAGATTTTCGTAAACAAACTGAAGAAGAAAAAAAAATTTTTTTTAATGATAATATTTATAATTGTAAAAAACTGTTTTAATAAAAATTAAAAATTTTATATTTATCAGTTAAAGCTTTAATTATAATTCGATAAACTGATAAAATAATATAAATTTTAATTATTAAGCATATAAGCTATCTTCAGAGATTACGTATCCGAAAACTGTACACTTAAAAATTAATTAATATAAAATTTAAAATTTGAGTTTTTTAAAAATAGTTATTAAAGAGAATTTAGTCAAGAAAATAATTTCATCAGCTGGAATAAATACAATTATTATTTCATTCGGTTTCTGTAATTAAATTTTTACTTCTCATACCGCATTAATTTTCCATATAATCGGATAACATAAAAAAAAAAAGCTAGACGAACGAATTCAAATAATAAAATATGATTATTTATGCAAATATTCTGCAGTTAAAAATAAAATAAAATAAGTTTGAAAAAGGCAAAAAATGCAATTTGATAATATTCTTTAAATTTCCTGACGTTGAATTTTCCAATTTTATTTAGATTTATATTAAAAAATTATTTATTCTATTAAAAAAATATATATCGTGTAAGTATTATATATATAATCTATATGAGTATAATTATGTAATTATATAGAATTTAATAGAATCAAATTATTTAAGAAATAAAAATCAATAAATGAATTAAACCATAAATTAATTTTTCTTTCATATAATAAAATATTACAGCAGTAAAAAATATTGATAGATTGACATTTCTGATTAATTAAGATATGAAATCAAAGATTGACAGTTTAGCAATTAGCTCATTACCTAACAATTTATGACATAATAAAGTGTAAACAACGCTTTTTTTGATATTTTAAAAATATTTGTGAAAAAAAGTTGTATTTGTTTCTTCTTTATGTTTATTCTCAGAAACAGTTTGATTTTCACTGGATGAATTTTTATTGTATTAAAAATTTGATATTGAATTCTTCATACGTTGAGCTGTTTCAATTTTGGTTAGAAATCTGATTATGACAATAGGGACAGAAACACATACTACAAATCATTGTATGGAATAATCACATATTTGTATGGTTTCTAATTATTATTTCAACCATATGTCAATGAAATAATTCTTCGCAAATATTTCGAACGTGCCTGAGTATTTTCTAATTTGTTTTAAGTTGATTATTTTCAATTACATTAATTTGTTAAGTGTACGGTAAGTTAATATCTAAATATAATATGATTTTATCCTCTGTACGCCTAATGGAATTTAGATTGCTTTTGTAGCTTTCCTTTCTCATGCACAGATGAAAGTGATTGTATACAGAACACCGAAGTAAACTACAGTATCAATATTAATGATATATCTCATATACAAGTAATTTGATGGGAAATGAAGAAAAATCATATCACAATTTAATATGATTTTTCTTCATTTCCTATGCTTACATCAACGAAAGATGAATTTTTTTCTGCATACTATATCTTATGTATTTATATTATATAATTTTGTTATTATAATTATATCTTTTTATATCATCATTTAATTTTTCAATAAATGAATTTAAATCCATTATTTATGAATTATTTTGAGTTTAAATTTTGTTTTCAATTATAAAATATACGTTTTGTTGAGTTGAAAACTTTTACACTGTATATAAATAATTAACTAACAAACAAATATAGAAGTAATTTTATAAATTAAAATTAATGCAATGTATGATATAAAATTTTTCGCTGTCAAATTTATTTTTTTTTATATTATGAATACATTATTGATACTAAAATAATATTTGAGATTTTCATTTGTTAATGAAAGAGGAATGGCAAACAGATGGAAATTATATCAATATAATCTCTAATATAATTTTAAAAGCATCACTTGACCATAGTTGCCTTCGCATAAAATTTGAATTCCACTTCGAAGGTTAACTCTTCCTAACTTTATCGATCTTCGTGTTGTATTAATATATGAATGAATTCTCCATTTCCTATTTTTAATAAATTAAATTCTAGTTCTATTATTGCAAATAGCGTGTCTAGAAGTTACCTGTTAGCTTTAGTTTGCAATTCGATTACATCTACGTTAAGTAGTCTATTTGATACTCATTGCGATAGAAACGGATAATGTTTCTAATTATGTTACAAGATGCTGGCCATTATCCAAAATTTGAGATCCATTAGATATTTTTATTAAAGCATCACAACCAAACGTAAAAACAAATGATTGCTATGCTACTTTCGATGTAAATACTGCATGTACAAAGTCAGAAAACATACACGAAATGTATTTTATTTCTATTAAATAGTTATGCTTTTTATAAAATATTAAAATTAAAAATTGTATTGCTAAATACGAAAAAATTGTTAAATTTTATTTTATCGTTAAAAATTTGAATAATTGAAAGAAATTAAAGAATAAATACTGAATTAGTTTTTGAGATTTTTTTATTAATTTAATCCTACAGTCCTTCTCAGATGTATCTTAAACACAGAATATAATGAATCTCAAAAGTTGAATGCCTGCCATTTTTAAATGATTGACGTTATAGAATTAAGGATATTGTTTTTAATAACGGAATACTGTTTTTTTTTTTAATCATAAAATTTGTTTTTATTTTCATAAAATTCTCTATTTATTCTAAAATTATTATTAAGTTATGAAACACCCAACTAGCTAGCATGATGATCTTGTAGGTCCCAAAATATTAATGAAAATTCAATATAATTAATATCGAAGAGGATCTGTATTATATGTGAATAAATACCGTAATTAATACTGTATTTTTGAATCAGGTTACATATATATTAATTATTTTTATTTTAATAATAATTCATATTTAATAAATGTGATATAATACTAGTCAATGACTATCAGAGGGAGGGCAAGAGAAGCAGCTGTTCTGGGCCTCATGATTTTGAAGACTTCAATTTATAATTCGATTATTAGAAAAAATATCGAGTTATAAAACTCAATATTTTTATAACTAATATGTATAGAATAAACTCGTATATTTTTATACTGTTCGAGCTTCAGTGTTTGTCAAAATTTGAGGTTCTCTATCAATATTCTTGCGTTTCTTGTACATTTACCACTGTATATCTGTCAATTTTGTCTCTTTTTTTATTTTTTTATGATCCTCAAAAATATTAGTTGCCCCGGGCCTGGCATTTTCTCTGAAAGCAGCTGATACCGATATAAAGTTGGATCCACTTTTGAACTTTTTAAAAGTTTTTCTTTTACACTCGTTTGCACCTTTTGCATTTTTAATATTTTTGTTTGCATCCTCACTGCCCGGACAACAGAGCCAAAACAAAATCGGAACCAGCCTTTCTTTTTGAATTTTGCAACTTTTTTCTTTTGCAATCGTTTACACTTTGTTAGCATCTTTTGCATTTTTAATATTTTGGTTTGCATCCCCATCGCTTAAACTTCAGAATAAAAAAAAGAAATTCTGTGACTAACGTTACATCACCTCTTTTCGTGTGATTTCATTAATCAAAAATCTCTTCAAAATATATAAATTTTTATCGAAACGCAATACAGTACCTAATATTAATCAAATTATTATAAACAGAAATTTCTATTTATAAATATTTTATGTTTTACAAAATATCAATCGCATTTATTAAACTAAATTACAATATTTAATATAATCCAAAATGAAAATAAATAAAATAATATTAAATTTTCATATTCTTAATCTCTCCAACAATCTGACTATTTTTTTTTTTTTTTTACAAATCCGAAAAGAGCAAATAAAAAGTATATTTAAAATTGAATTTTTAATATAAAATAAAAGTATTACTCAATAAGATTTATATAAAATAATAATGCTTATTATATAATCAGCATAATACTTTGATGTCTTTTATTTTTCTCAAGATAGGCCTCTTATATAGTTTAACACTGCTTTTCATCTGATAGATACAAAGCGATATGCATTAGTATCAACTGGATGGAAAGTGATGAAATGTACTGAGCCTTCAATCTAGTTTCGCTGCATTTAAGAGATTACTTGCAGGAATACTGCTCAAGATGCACATGAAAATATTTTAAAAGAATTTAGACTTAACTGATAATAGGAAAAATTTTATTAATGAGAAATTTCATATATATTTTTTTCAGAATTAAATAAAGAGAACTGTTTAATGTTACTAAATATTTTTCGTTCAGAATTTTCCATTGCTTTTCATTCTTAACGATGCGTGTTTAAATTTTATTTGAAGATCTTGAGGTAAAATAAATAGATATTCATTAATTTTTTACTTATAAGTGAAAAAATTAAAAATCGAACAGAATATAACGAAACATAAATAAAATGGCATGTCAATTTTTAATCTGACTATTCTTTTTTCAAATTATTTTTGAATTTGAAAAAAGAATAGTCGGATTAAGAATTGGAACTTTAGAGATTAAGAATTATGAACTTTAATATTATTTTATTTATTTTCATTTTGAATCATATTAAATAATATAATTCAATAAATTCAGAATGATATCTTATAATATATAAAATATTTATAAATATAAATTTCTATTTATAATAGCTTGAATTTTGAAACTTGAAAAAATTATGCAGATGGATATATTATGAACATATTTATGATTAATTAAATCACATGAAAGAGCTTCATATAAAGTTGTCATTAAACTTGTTTTGACTTTGAAGCTTAAACAGTAAGAGTGGAAACGAAAATATTAAAAGTGCAAAAAATACTAACGAAGTGAAAAAAATTATAAAAGAAAAAGTTACAAAATATGAAAATGGGAGGCTGCTATCTAAATTTATTTTGATTCTAGGATCCAAGCCATAAGTATGAAAACGAAAATAGTAAAAATGCAAAAGATTTTAACGAAATGCAAACAATTGCAAAAAAGAAAAAAATTCTCAAAATTCGAAACTTGGTATTAAGTTTGTTTAATTTGTAAGCTTCCAAATCACATAAGGGCTGTTTTTGGTGGTGGTTAAGTTTAGAGACTATCACACGCTGTCCATCACGATGGACAGTTTGTGATAGTCTCTAAACTTAACCACCACCGAAAACAGCTCTTATGTGATTTCTAACTCGTGATGGAATCAGCCGGAAGTTTGAAGACGGGATTCAATAATCCAGGCCGAATCCTTCCTGAAAAACTAGGTGTGGATCTGGAATTGAATCCAGATTCTTCAATTTGGTATAAGTGATTGCTTTACAATGCGCGAAAGTGGAGAGCCAACTTCATCGATGTTGCGATGGACAGTTTGTGATAGGCTCTAAACTTAATCACCACCAAAAACAGCCCTTATGTGATTTGGAAGCTTACAAATTAAACAAACTTGATATCCAGTTTCGAATTTTGAGGATTTTTTTTTTTTTGCAATTGTTTGCAATCTATACATGCGTTTTTAGCCTATTTTCCAAAAGAAAGAATGGCTAAGCGCGCCCTAATAATTATGGAACCAGTTGATAGATTTTTATGAAATTCTGTAATAATGTTCTGCTATTGAAGATGATCTCGAAGCCGTATTTTTAACCACGTATTATTAAATTAATTATTTAAAATGACATACATTTAAACTTTTTAATAACTAGTTTCTCGAATAATAATATGTTTTAAACTAATTAGTGGATTTTAGATAAATTTAGTAAAAAATCATGCTATTGAAGATGCTATTAAATAACTCAACAGCTTCAACCATCGAAGATGGCGTATGTTCAAAATATTGATATTTTCTCTAAATATTTTTGATCTTCAATAGATTTTTTAATTAAATTAAATAAAAAAAATCATGCTATTAAAGGTTCTGATATGCCTTTATTTCTGCATTTTTAATAATTAAAAATATATGTAGCGCTCATGTAAATAATATAGACAATTAATTGTTTCCAGAACTAATCTTTGTAAAAAATGTTGCTTTCTATATATTTATTTTTCTCACTACCTTCTTCCAGTTCATTATTAAATACTGTATATAGCTTCAAATTCGTAAAATGTTCATTAACCAAGAATTAGAATAAATTTACTGTCTCAGTTCGCTATTTTGAAAAATAAAATAGTAGTTCGTTAAACTTTTAGAATTCACTTATCACAATCAATTTTTGAACTTTTAATGAACGAAATTTTCTATATTAATAATGCAAATTATGTTTTAGTAATTAATTTATAACACTAATACCGTCTCATTAATGTAATTTCTATCAACTGTTACTATATCGTACTTTAAATAAAATTAGGATTAAATGCATGGAATGAAGTTAACTTTTCTAAATATTGAATTAATTTTTGAAACTTTTTACGTACAAAATAATACAGTAATTGCCTATATCAGTAAACTGCTTTTGGGAATTTTCAATGAAAATAAAACTCTCTTATATTATTCAATGTTAGAACCACAAAACAAAATTTAATTTTATCTAATGTATTAATTAACATTATCTCTAATTAATTGTGTATAATAATTTAATATATTAATTGGAAAATATATAAGACAAGATTCTATTAAATATTCAATTAAGATATTAACTTTCTACTTTAAACTAATTATTTTTTAATGTAATTTTTCTTCCTCCTAAAACTTAACATTACTAAAAGTAATATTTTCAAGTAAGTTACTGTTAATCGTATGCGAATCAATATGGTCCAATGTCAAGTCATAAGACGAATTGTTCTGTATGTGAACCTGAGCTCCATCGGGCATCGTTTGAGACATTATTGATCCCCACATTGGAGAGAATGATTAACTGTTTTCCATACAAAATACTAAAAATTTTGTTTTTTATTTTATTTTGATGAAATTTAGATACAAAAATTATTTTTGAAAATATATATATTATATAGTTTATAGTTTTTTTTAATAACAATATTTTGATTTTTAAAAGATGAGTGATTATTCGTCATGAACATGCTAATAAATCGAAAAAGTATAGTAGTAAAGTTAAATTTAATTATAAAAATATAGTTATCACTAAAGTTTTGTAAAAATAGTATAACTTCATCGTTATAAGTGCTGTTACAGTAACAAAGCGTTGTCAGTGAAGTCACGTTCAAGTGGACTGAAGTGCTACTGAGTGGTACTCCGATCAAACACTTGCAACCTATTGGCTAATGTTAATGCCTTAGTTCTTTGGGGACATCTCTTTGGGACATTAAATTGTTTCCAAAGACGAAGCCAATAGAAAAATAAATAAATCTTCTTTATTTATTTCTCTCTCAATTGACGATTACAATTTTAACTTAGTGGAAGAATTCTTTGTTATATATTTAAAAAAAAGCCACTGTTTAGATTTATTATTTATTATTTTATCTTTGGAAAACTAATAATTAAGTAAACATAGAAAGTTTACAGATAAATAGGATTTCGAGAGAAAATATCAAGCATTTAATTCAATTCGTCAAGTATTTAATAATCGAATTTTGAATGCCGAAGGATTAAACGTAATAAAAGATTATGCCGCATGAACAAAATTAAATTTGTTAATTTTAATTTATTTCGTTGAATCGTTAAATATGCAGAAAATATTTTGAATTTATATATATTAAAATTTATCATTTTTAATAGAAAATAGCAAATGGTTACTGTAGAAGAACCAAAAATTTATTTACTTCTAATTTTATCCATTCGTAAGATATATGTAATTACAATATTTTAAATTAAAAATAATGTATCATACTTTGAACATTCAAATAATGAAATGTTTGGTTTTACATTTTAAGATACAGTAAGACTCTATTTAACGCCACAGATATATTCCAAAAAAACATAGCGCTAAATGAAACAGCGTTAAACGAGATCATCTTAACACGTAAATAATGGGGATAGATGAAACAGGACAGTGAATAAAAAAATGTACGTACCATTTTTTTTTATTTTATTTTGTAACATGTATTATTACTATCTACATTAATTATAGACATTTTTTATTGTTAATATCGATTTGTATTCATAAATCATTCGTGAAAATCAAAAATATTCGAGTGAATAATTTATGTTGGTAATGAGGAAGGTTCTTCCTCATTTGACACTTTTTGTTTTTTCGTTAAGAACTCATTTAACGTCTTTTGCCTTTTCCTTTTTCGTTCAGCAAGCAATTGTCGACAGTCAGACATAGCATCCATGATACTTATCTTGGCTTTGAGCTTCTATCAGAATTTGGATTATTTTGTATAAATTGATCCATACTTTCCGTAATAGTGGTTAAACTTGCTTTGAGAAAATCGGTTGCAAGTTGCTTTTGCTCCTCATATTCAGAAATGCTAACTTCCTCATCTTCGTGCAATCTCGGATTTATGTAAGTAGCCTATAAGGTTTGAAAAACCGCGCCAAAATGAATCAATAAAAAATATAGAATTCGATAAAAACAGCGGTAAGCGGGATCTTAATGCATAAATTATTAAATTACTGTATTCAAAAACAAGAATTAATACATTAAAATTATATACAATTTATTTGTGATTTATTAATATAAATCACAAATAAATTGTAATATATAATATATAAAATTAAAATCTCTTTTAATAAAACTTAAATGTTAGACATAATATTCTTTTTTTGCAAAAAATTTCAATTGTTATTTCTTTTCCATTCTTTCTTTCTCTTAAAATGGAATTTTGTGAAATATCTTTATAGAGAATGCTTAGATAGATTGTGTTTCCTTTCAGAACAAATATATCAAGATATGTTAATCTTAATCATTGAATGACAATGATAATCAGGTGAATTTTCGGCGAATATATAAGCTTTGTAATCTTCTAGATATACCGAGATAAAAATAATTTAGATAGAATATTTTTCTTTTTAGATGGAAATTTATATTGATGGAATAAGTTAATAAAGAAAGAGCAAATGTAAAGAGAAACTATATTAGACTCCAGAAGCAACTTTGTGTAAGCGGATATGTTTTATTTCTTTATTGTTTGTATAGTTTTATACTATTTTTAAATTTTTATCTGTGTTGTGAAGCAATAATAAAATCCTTCAAAGATTTATATTAAAGTATAGCGATCTTAATTTTTTACAGAGAATTTTCTAACGGAATTTATTCAATTAAAAAAAATAAAGCATTAAAATAATTCAAAATTTTCGCTATCAAATATTATTAATTAATTTTTTTAAAATATCAATAATAATAATTATTATTTTTTGAAACTGGCGAAAAATTGTTAGTCTTCTTTCTTTTATCAGATTAAAGACGAAACATTAATTTTGTTATATATTTTAATTATATTAAAAATAAAATCAAAGAAATTAACTCATAATTCACAAAAATGCATTTAGTTAGTAGCAGGTAAGGAAAGTTATCAGACTAATGGATCGAGAGATGCATGGCACATATACTTTTGTGCAATATATGAAGGTAATCAAAGTACTTGCTCATGTGTCACAGACAGACAAAATCATTCATGTGCATCATTTTCCTTTTATTATAGGACAACCAATCTCATATATCGTTCGACATGTCGATATTATATAAAGAAGACGTATTAATTTAGAAAAGTGAAACAAATTTTCCAGCTAACTCATATCAAAACTTTAAAAATAAAATCGATTTTAATTTCTTTAATTAATATTCCAATGAACAAATCTCATTTAATATCGATACTTCACAGATTAGATTTTAATATGTTTATAGCGATATTTATTCTGTTCTATTATTACATATTCTGCAGAATTTATTTTCCTTTATGCATACAGATCTTAAGTATTGTACTTACATAAAGAATAAAGTCGGAAAACTTGATAAAACCATTATATAAACGTGTTCTTGCAGACTTTATAGAACAGAAAACTTATGAGATGCTTGAGCCAATCTTATGTATTCAGGAAGACCTCTAAATACATAGATCATTCACTAAGTTCATATCAACTCATAATATTATGGAAAGAAGTTGATGTTCTCATATGAAAAATAGTTCTTACCGCTTACAGGAGACTCATTTCTTAAAGTATTCCTTCCAAATCATTAAACTACTGCGATTTTAGACATTTGTCATTTTTATGTTTATAAAATCGTTAAATTTTTATTTTTATCTATTTTTTTAATATTTTGCTATAATTCTTTCTATCTATTTGAAGTTCAAAAATATATTTTAATAAATAATTTGATATTATTATTTATATTTTTAAAAATTATTCATATAACTTTCATTTTTTATTTTTATTTTTTATATTGTATTCCTACTAAGTTTATAAAGTACCTTTTTCTTCTAAATAAAATATTTATTAATTTAGTTTTCAATATTTTATATTTTTACTTCTTTATAAAACTTTCTTCATATTTTTTCAATGCCGAACTTTGAAACCTTTAAATTATTTGTCTTTTTGTTTCCTCTCAAATAATGATTTATTTGCGATTTTTTTTTCTTAAATTTAAATTCAGTTAGTTGTTTTCTTCAAGTTTGCATTTAATTTGAAAAGGAATTATTCAGTTTAACTATTTGTTTTTTACTAAATGCGCAACTAGGTAACTGAGCTTCTTTCTTCGATTTAGTTATTTTTCCCAAAATAATCTATTATTCTTTTAAGAAATCAATTTTGCTATTTTTTTCTTTCATCTGTAGTAAAATTTGTTAAATTTTCTGCATTTTATTTTTAAATCTCTTTTCACTTTATTATTTATTGGTTTATTCATAAATATATATTAATACTTCTATATTTATTATTGATTAAATTATAACCTAATTGTTATAATAACTTTGCTCTATATCGTTGCTTTGAACATGAAGAGACTAACTCATAAAATTTCAAAATTTGAGTTATAACGATGGATCTAAAATGTCTAAATTTTACATTGGATAAACATCCTAAGCTATTACTTGCACAAGTAACAAATAATGGCTTAGGATGTTTAGCCAATATAAATAAGCATAAATAGCCAATGCTATTTATGCTCCATCAATGGTTATAATTAAAATTTTGAAATTTTGTGGGCTAGGACCCTTCACCTCCAATCCTTCACCTTCATCTATCTAGGATCCTTCACCTTCATCTATTAAACTTTTTTTCTGGTAGTAGATTTTTATTATGTTATGCTATTTTCTAGGAATGGATATCTAATGCTTGCTATTTTAATTTAATTTTCGATGTCTTTCTATGTTGTGCTTAATGCTTTAAAGGCCGAATAACTAAATTTACGACTACCTAACTTTAGTTTGCTTCCTCATCTAACGAAAACTATTATTTATATACTGTATACAGTATATATATATCCTAAATTGGTTTTCTTATCGTAATCTTAAATTTTTTTTCTTTGACTTAGTTTTATCTCAGTCATAAAATCCTTTATCATGAATGACAAAAGTCATTAAATAAAATTCAATCAATAATCCGAATATTATCAACAACGTCGATATTACTTTAATTCTTTCGACAATTAAAAACTGTTAATATAAGAGATATGAGTAAAAATTTGCATTCTTTATCTAATAGTCTGCATTAGTTATATATATATATATTCTTGGTCGTTTCGTTTCAAGGCCGAATGGAAATCGTGATTTCCAGAAGGAAGTTCGTGAAGCAATGTCACTAAAATCGATAAAGAGATGTGATGCAGTTGGAACACAACTCTCTTCTCTCCCATTTCTGGGCTTGAATAATAAATATAAGGCGTTAAAGGGGGGAATTTAAATTGGATGAAATTCTATACCTTGTCAGAGGTAAGCTGTTGAAAACCAAACTTCAAATTTCTTCTAGAACCTAACTACATTTCTATAAAATGAAACTGTCAGTGAACAAAAAAGTTGTATTTTTTTTAACTGCTTCAACTTACTGTCTAACAAAAAATGTTTCAAAATACACAACTATTTTCAATATAATTTTATAAGAAATCGAAATTTTTGCATAGAATAAAGTTTTTGTGAAAATGGTTTTCTTTGAAAATTTCAAAATACTGTACTGTATATAAGCTTATATATTTTTCAAACTGAAATTTCTATGTTATTTAAATTTTTTATAAAGTTTTTATTTTAAATAAATATAAACTAATATTTTCAGAATTAATTTCAGAATTAATCTTATAATCTAGGTAATATTCGATTTAACAAAATTTCTGAGGCTTTTTTTTTCTGAAGATATGCCTTATTTATTACTACACTTTCTTTATCACAACAAATCTGACAATACCAAACATCGAAGAACAAAATCAAAATTATAAAACTCAAAAACTAACATAAGTAAAACATGGTATTCTACATAAGTAGTAAACTTTAGATATATGAACTAATACATTTAGAATTTTTTCTACTTACATTTTAGTTGTTTGCATTGAATAGAGGTAATTTATAGAGGTAACTTAGCAGGGTATGAAAAATATACCCTGCTTAAGTTGCTATTTTTTTTTCTTTTTGAAGTTGAAAGTAATAAGCCCCTATTTGTTATTTAACCATTTTATTCTACTGTTCAAAGTAAATTTTGATAGAAGATTGAAAACACTTCAATCAAAGCAAGATTCAAAATAGATTAGATTTGTATTCAAAAAATAACATATATTGACCAACATGAAGAAAATGAAATCTAAATAAAACAGTATTTATAGATATATTTTGGCTAAAATTTGATAAAAATACACAAAATTATAAACTTTACATGAAGGTCATTAAAGATCTGATAGAATTAAAAAATAAGAACATAAAAATTGAGAAGCATTCAAGATATAAGAAAAGTTTGAGAAAATAATGAATAACGATGAAAAGTTTTTAAATAATAATATTGTAAATTTACTTTTTGGATATATATACTTTTTTAATCAATTTGTTTTATTAGTTTTCTCTAGATATCTAAATTTTAATTAACTGTAACCATTTTTTTTACCATTACAATGTTTTTGCTAATTTGTTAGCAGATTTCGGAATTTTGTTTTTATAAATACCTTTACTTTTTTAATTTAACCTTCTTTAATTCTTTAAATTAAAGTTTTTTGTCAAATTCAACGACAATTAAAGTTTTTTGTCGTTGAATTCACATTTTTCGATTTTAAATAAACTTTTGTTTTTATTATGACATCTTTATACATAAAACAATTGTCAAATCACTTTTTACATAAAAACAAAACATATATATATATTCATTTTATTTGTATATTGGCTACTCCGTTGAGAAGAGATCTCAAAAACCAAATATTATAGAACATTCAAATTTTAAATCATTTATTTTTATCCAAGATTTATGCCTATTAATTTTGATGATGTTACGTCATCTCGTTAAAAGATGGCGCCCGTTCCAAATATAAAAACATCAATATTCTAAAACTATTTGTCGCAATTAATTGTTATTATTGTCAAGTCATCATTTGGAAAATCATTATATATATATTGCATTTTATAACAGTGGTCTTATGAAAATTATCTCAAGAACAAAGCATAGCAGAAAATTAAACTTTTAGACGATTATTTCTTTTTTTTTTTGTCCTGCATATATAGTTGTTCCAGAAGAACAATGACTCAACTGCAAAATCAATAAATTTCAGGAAATGAAAACTAAATATTAATATTCTATTCTTGTAATTAAAAAATGTTAAAATATTTGATAATAATAGAAGTAAAGCAAAATGCTAGCATTACGTCATTGTTCCGTTGGAAGGATTATATATTTCTAAAACTAGTAACATTCATAACTCAAACACCAAATTTGCAGTTGCGACATTGTTCTTCCGGAACAACGATATGACTATTAATTTTGAATTCTTCACGTAATCCTATTCCAAATTATAAATATTTGAAATTTTTAAAGTTCCATACCAGGGGTAGCCAAACCTTATGTCATTACGAGCCACGTAATAAAATCTCAAATACTTGAAAGCTGCAATCAGTTTTTTTTCTGGATCAATGAGAGCCACAACAGTTTTTCGGGAAATATTAACAATGGTTTGAAAGATTGTTTTTTATATATTTCACATGCATTTATTTCGTATAGATGCATACTACTTTTAACAGTAAATGAGCAAATTACAGATATATTATTTTTTCAATTAAACAATTATTTTCATCATATTAACTATTGACTTTCATGGTATGGAGCCACACTGAAGGTACCAAATAGACGCAATTTGGCAATGATGGTTCTATACAGAATATTTAAAATGGTTTCTGTCACATGAAAGATTATTAATTTTTTTTTTTTTTTGCTTTGTAAAAAAGTCCTATAACGTTAACTGCTATCAGTAAAACTTTATCTATATATTTATTTTTTTTAGTTTAATATATTTTGAGTTATTTTCTTTTTTAACTTTTCTTATTATACGTGTTTTAATTAATCAAAAAAAAAAAAAATTAATTTTATTCATTAATTTTTATTGCTACGAATTATAAAATTTTTAAATAACCAGCTATGATATTTATTTATCGCGGAACAAAGTATAAGAAATTTTATAAATGAAGTAGAATAACAAATGAAGCAAAAATCTTATTGAATAATAGCTATAGTAAGCGACTGCTCATAATTTTTATATCTATTATATCATTTATAATCCATGCATTTCAATTTTGAATCATGAGCTACTGTTGAAATTTATGAGGAAACTAAGAGAAATTCATATGATTGATAAGTTCCTGGATGAAAAATAAGTCGAATTTCGAGTTTATCATTGAACAATTTTTAAAAATTGATATTAATTTCTGAGCTTTCATCGTATAGTTGATATTATGTTATATGCAAAATTATTTTTTTTAAATTTTTTTCGTTATAATATTATAATTAATTAATAGAAAAACTTATATTTAGATATAAATCTACTACAATATAATTACTAAAAATATAAATTTGATTAATGCGCTTAGTTAATCTTATATAAACAAATTATTTATAAAAGAATCAACTTAAATTCGGATTAAATAATGAACGAAAAATTAGATTTAAGTTATGAGTTTTGTTATAAGAACTAACGTGACAAATGACAGTAAGTCAGTCCACCATATAATGAATGGAGTCAAAAGTAAACTCAGCCAATGAAATGTGGAAGAAAGTGATTTAGTTCTAATTACCACTTACCTTTGTTTAACATTCAAAGTAATCTTCACAGGGATAGTCATTGTTTCATGTTGTGAATGTCAGGCACAGACATACAGGAAGTGATTTCTAAAGAGATTAGAAATCTAACAGCAGGCAGTAAAGCAGCGACAATATCAGTCCTTACCTCGTTAATTAGAGTATGGAAAAGCACTAATAAATTTCTAATTTTATTCATTTTAAACGCTGCCACCTTTACACTGTCTTTGTATATTAAAATCTCGAGTAACATTCCGATCGATTTTCTAATTAGGAGAGTCAACTCTTGAAAAATTGATATAAAGTGCATCTGTGTTCTTGATATGTTTAACCATTTACAAATTCGTTTTGTTCTATTTATATATAATATTTTAAGCACTTCTGTTTTACAAAAAAATAAAAAAAAAGATATTCTTGATGCAATTTTTTTGTTCGTACAAAGAAATTTAGTTGGTGGAAAATGATTAAAGCTTTTGAATAAATTAAATATCTTCCGCGGTTGTAATGACAAAATTCATTATTTTGAACCACATTTTCGATATTTTTTTTCATGTATAAATCAATAAAAGAGATTTAATTGCTCTATAGCTCTAATTATATAAGATAGAAAAATATATTGATGGAATTATTTATGCTTACTCTCTTAAATATTTACTCTACAGCTATACCTCACTAATAGAATTTTGATTATTTTTTGTATTTAAATTCTTAATTTTTCGTTAATTAGAATCTCTATCTGCTATTTTAAAATTTACAAAGAAATAAAACAAGAATATTATTTTTTATAAATTTCATTTTGTATTATTACTATAACATTAATTATTTTTAATGACTTCATAATTGCAACATATCCTTTTGTCTTTTGATCTCAAACAATAATAGGATATTAATCTAGCAACATTAATTTATTCTTTTAATAACATTAAATATCTACTAAATATTCATCATTATTATTGTGTATAATATAAACAAAATAAAATTATATTAAATATTCTCAAAAGTTAATCAATTTTTCTCAAATATTTATAGTAAATTGTATATAATCTCGAAACTGTCAAACAGAGAAATAAAACTTTTAGATAAATAAATCTTTAATTAGAGTGGATTCATAAAATATTTTTTAATTTTACTCTTCGTCTTTTAATATTAAAATATTTAAAATATGAATCATTTAATAAGAAATGATGAAAAAGTTTGAAAAAAAATTTTTTTGAAGATTTAAGTAAACATTAATAATTTTAATTATATTTTCCATATTTTCAGAAATCGTAATTTGTTTATTTTTATATAAATAATAATTACCCTAATAAAGTTAATGTAAGTAATTAGCATCTGCGTAATTACAATCAACTTAAATATTAAATTATCAAAACTGATGTAATTTGCCATCTGTTTTGCTTCTTTAATCAGCACTTAAATAATCTAGAAAATTAAAAAATATATATAAAAATTTTGTCGTGTTTAATGCAAATGTTATATTATCTGCAAAACAATTTTTTATTTTTTTATTTTATTTTAAAAATATATTTTTACTCTCATGATTTCATATTTTCATAGAAACTGAGGCTAATAGCTTTAAACGAACAGAAAATATATCTTATCAAAATCTTTCTTCGTTCTCATTCTTTTACGATACTCCCTGTCTTTAAGTATCTCTAAAATTCGAATAAAAATGATATAAAATGAAATACTTGAAATTTTTGAAATCATAAAAAAATATCTTTTTCAAACTTCTTCGTTTATTTTTATTTAATGTCAATTAAAATTCAGGAATTTAATATTTTTTAAACGATACTTTAAAGACTGCGAATTTAATAAATGAAATCAAAAAATAAAATTTGAAGAAGTCTGATCCTTATCACTTCAGAAATATTAAAGTTAGAAAGGATTGCTACTTATCTCTTACTCTCCTATTTTAAAGCTACTTTTTAAGCAAATAATATTGCAGATTGAAGCTATTCTAGACATAAAAGATTATCAATAATTATCAATTCTCTTTCATTATTTAATAATTACTCGTATAATTATTTGCATTCATATAAAATTATCTTACTTTATTCTATATTTTATAAATTCGTCTAAATTTCTATTCAAAGAATTTGAACTATAAAAGTTACATTTCAGTGTGCATAAGTTAAAATGGAGTGCAAGACAGTGTAATGCCATTTTTATTGTCTTCACGATTTTAAATAAGATATTACGACTAAAATTTATTCGTTTAATATCAAACTTATCTTAAGTTTATAAGGAAAAAATATATGATGACGAAGCGAATAAAATATTTTCTTTTAATGCAACATAAAAATCACACATTCGTTCATAAAATTTGAATAAAACTTAAATACATTTATTCTAAATATGTACTTTTTATTTTACTGAAGTAATAAGATATGTAATAAAACACTGTTTAATTTTCAGATAAGCAAACGATAGTCAGAACTACTACTGGATCAAATGTTACCAAAGTTTTGCAAACATTGGTCTTTCTAAGTTTCCTACAGATTGTCACGTTCTCAGACTATGCACATGACATATTCAGTCACGCTATGGACATAGTTGTAAAATCTTTCTTGAATCTAATTTACACATTAGTTCTACTTTTATCAGCAGTTATATTTGCGAAAATGAAAACAGTAGTTGAGCCAATCTGATTTTTGTAAATATTTTCTCTATAAAGAAACATCGATTAATTATGTTATATATAATACAGAACTTTCAACATATATTGTTTAACACTAATTTAAAATAAAGAGAGAGAAAGAAACACATTTGCGATCTTTTATACATCAAAGCAAAGGCGTCTTCTTGACGGTCTGAATCGATCGATCGTCAACTTTAAGACTGTTTTAGTCATTTTGGTTTTATTCGAAGATTCGATCTTCCACCTAAAGCTGATAAAAATGGAAGAAATATATATATGTATAACAATATCAAAACACGTAAAATTTCCATCTACTAAATTACACGATTTTTTCCTTTGTTCGCAGTGAGAATCTTATTATAAATTAACAATAGGATTAATGTATGTCACGTTGTGATTATAATGTTTTTTTTTTTTTTAAAGAAAATTTACTAAAACTATTTTATGATTCTATTCACGAATTCTAATTATTATGTTGCATGAAATTTAATTTCTGAAATAAAGAAAAAATATATATATTAAAATATACATTTCTTATTAGCATTAAACATTTTTAGATGAAAATATTAAAGTACTGTATTTAAAAGAAAAAAATATTTCACGTAAGCATTTTCTTTCATTTTTGACTTTTGTTATATTTCAAAAACTGCAAATTAAAAAAACAAAAATAAAAATACATTCGTGAAACACCCACAACTTGCACGCAAATTTAAATTCAATTTTTAGCCAAACTAAAATTTCTTAAAAGATAAAAATGCATCTATGCCAAATAGTAAGTTTTAAAATATCACATTTTTTTTGTGATTTTAATTTCTTTAAAAAAAGAGGAACAACCGAAAGTTTTGTATCGATAATAAATATAAAATGAAAAAAATAATAAAAATATGCATATTTTATTGTAATTCTTACTTTTTCTTTTTTGTTCTAAGGTAGCTTGGCTAACGATTTTATTTCCATTATAACATAAAATTAATTTGCATGTGGAATCAAAACATCTGCTACGTAGACCTATAGGTAAGGAAAGAAGTAAAAGCAAATTGATTTGGGAACAGAGAGAGAAGTAGAAATGAGAAAAAATAGAAAATTGTTTGAACAGCCGGCTCCAAGTAATTCGATAGACGGAGAGGAGAGCTTTCTCCATCTTTTATACAGACATCCATCATCTTTCCTATAAGTCACTCATCTTTGAAAAATCTTACATATTTCTATTTTTGTTTATAAAGTTAAAAAAATAGGTTTTCTTATATCACGATATTTTAGTTTAGTTTTCATTAATGTCTTTTCATTTAAATGTGCCTCAATGAAATTATCTATTCCATAAAAATCAAGCATTTTATCGATAAAATAATATCTTAAGATCAGAAAGGAAATGCTAAGAACTTAAATAAATTTCAAGAACATATTAAATGTTTAATTTGAGTCTATAAACGAACGTAAATTAAAATTTGAACTCATAATTTATATTTTCAAAATCATAATTTGAAAATGTATATTAATTTATATATATATTCTTTAATTTGAAAATATAAAGAATCTAAACATAGAGATTTTAAAGAATTGAATAAAATGAATGTAAAAAAATCTGAATATGGAGATTCAAAAAATATGAAAACAAAACATTTAAAATCTAAACATATAAAAAAATCTAAACGTTTTTCAAAAGAGATGAAACAATTTTCTTACAATTAATATTTTGAATATATAAAATATGGGTTTAGATTCTAGGAGATTAGAATTATTCTACTTTGATGTTTTATCTCTTGGTTCCATGTTTCATCTCTATTGAAAAACGTTTACATTTTTTTGTGTGTTTAGATTTTAAATTTTTTGTTTTCATATTTTTTGAATCTCCATATTCAGATTTTTTTACATTCATTTTATTCAATTCTTTACAAACTCTATGTTTAGATTCTTTATATTTTTAAATTTTCTATATTCAGATATTCCGTTTCTAAATTGCTGTACCTCCAATAATAAATCTAAAGTAGTTTAAAATTAAAGCAAAATTAGATTTTTGGCAATTAATTGTTCTCAACTGAACGAAGAATATTTATCATATGGCTAGTATATATACATAACACATATAAAAAATTACATTAAGTTTAATAATTAAATATTTATAATTCTCAATGATTAAATGCTGATTATCAAATCATCTATGGCGGGATATATTCAAGATTTTAAAAAGTTTAAAATTCTGAATATATCTTAATATTCAATGCTCAAACAGAAAAATTTCAAACATTTTTTTCCTCAAAAAACGTTATTTGTAAATAATTCTGACGAGGACTATTTGAAATTCTAATACTCTCTTCTTAGATATGCCCTCGATCTATAAGTAAATTAAGTAAATATCATAAAATCTTAAAGTTGTTAACAAAATAATATAACAAATCTAAAAAAAATCTTCATGTAATTTTTAGGTTCAACATCATCCTTTAACAAAAAAAAAAAAAAGGATCGAAATCGACTTATTTGTTAAATATGATAATAAATCTACGAATGGATTTTTAATAACAATCAAAAACTCTTTAACACTCTAACACTTGAAAATCATCAATATATCAGAAAAGTTTCTGAACTTTCTATGCATCATTAAATCAATTCTTCGAAAAAATAAATAAAAATTTGCCTAAATAGATTTTGATATTATAAATAATTTAGTTTTCTTCCGTGTTTAAAAGTGAATTTTACATATCTTAGCAATCGATATTTTCCTACTGTCTTCATTGTTCAACTACAAATTTTAACTGTTCGACTTTTAAATATTGTGTATTTACACAATTTCAAGATCACACTATCAACAAAAAGATTCCTCCAAAAAAGAAAAAAGGTGGTCAATCAATTGAAAATCCGAACTGTCAAGTCCAAACTTGTTCTGAATGCGGTCAAGGATGGATTTTAGTTTCTTTCTGAAAATGTCCTTTTCTTTCTCTTCTATTGTTATTTAAAATCATTATTGTATTTTCTTCTTTTTGAAAACAAACCAAAGCATCTAACACAAGAAAAAGTTAATTAACAAAGAATTTAGTTTGTTTTCGCCATTATGTTTGAAATCTAATATAAATTCATGAATTAATTTATGCCTGTTTTTCTTTCATATTTTCTTTTAATTGTATATGTATAAAAAGTATTAAATGAATGATAAATGAACATATTTTAAATAATTGCAAAGCTTTTTCTCTTTGAATTTTTTTTATAAATTATGCATGGGTTGCAAACGATTGATTTAACTTTTTAAAATAACCATTTTGGTGGAAAGTATTCATTTAATCTAATTGAACAATTCAAATTTAAATTATCTGTTTACAGAATTATTAAGCAATCCAAATTTTAAATTGCAAGTAATCAATAAACGAATTAAAAAAAAAAAAGCAAAATATTTTTAGATTTCTTCGTATTCGTATTATAAAACTATACTTATTTGTTTCCTAAAGTTGATTGGACCATTTGAATTTAAATTGACTAATAAATATATAATATACATAATTTATTCATCCGATAGTATTTCAACATATAATAGATAAGCAATAAAGAAGAAATCAAATATTCTGTTTCAAATTAAGTAAAGAAAATTTTTTTACTCCTACTCGCAATTATTTCTTTAAAAATTGAGAAGAAAAAACTTCCAATCTTATCTTAACAAAATCAATATATAAATGTTTAAAGCAGGCAATCCAAAGAAAGTTATTTTATCGAACTTTCGGTATGTATAGCTATCTTCAATCTCTCGATTAAACATCATCCTTGAAAACTTTTTAAAAAAGATAATTACATAATGAATTACTTTATATTACTTCGCAACGATCACCAGATGTAGTAGTGAGTATCTAATTAATCGAAAAAAAAATTTTGAATAATAACATAATAATATGCAAATATCCTAAAGATTATATTATCGATCTGAAATGTTTCATATTAGTTTCGATTAAATTACATTTCTTTTTTAGAAAATATCAATATAACTTAGCAAAAAATCGAATCGAAAGTATCTTCGAGGTTTTTAATTTTAGATAACTTTAATTATCCATATTACAACTAAAAGCTGTTGTAATGCAAAGATGCTTTTTTTTTTGTTAAAACTTATTATTATATTCGTTAACTATGCTTTTTTTAGATAACAAGTTAGTTAAATATAATAAATCGATCTCCTGGACCTTACCAATATTCAATTTTGCATTTTTTTGATATTTTTAAAATGATCAAAATCGGATAAGTGATCGTTAATGGCGAACAGATTTCGATCATTTTCGTCACACTTGAGTTGTTACGAATCCCAATAATAAATGTGAATTCCATTCAAATCATATATTTTATGTGAGATATCGTTTTGACAGACTGACAGAAGTTCAAACAGATATGATCTCCAATATTGATCGTATTCAATAGGCTTCATTCTTTAGTAAGTCCCAATAACATATGTGAATTTTATTCAGATCGGTTAATATTTATGCGCGTTATCGTGATGATGAACGGGCACACAGCCGGATAGAGGACAAACCTAATTCATATATCTTTTTATACTATTTTGAAATGAAGAGAGACAATACAATAGATAAAAAAAATTTATTATTTTACAATTTGATATTTTAAGTTTGCATTTTTAATCAATAAACTTTGTTCTTTATGATATAAATATACATACATACTTTTGATATTGTTTAAGTGAACATTTACACAAAATTCCAAACTGGATCTGATATTTTTTCTTTGGTTTAGGCAATTCTTGTTTTTTAGTCAACAACTAACTGGACGATGATTTCTTAGCCTTTTTTGCAATACAATTAAGTTGTGACAACGCTTAAGAATTTATAGTTTTTTTTTAAATAATTTAATAGCATATATCATAACAAGAACTAACTAACTAAGGGAATATAATCCGAATATTATTCATAATAACATTGTAATTTTAATATATTCACTACACGGTATTGAATTTTAGCATGCAACACTTCCGAAATATTTAGATAATTTTAACAATAT
>WUQG02407926.1:0-16636 GCA_011317285.2 Androctonus mauritanicus
GTTTTTATGTAAGTCAAATTTTTGCATAAGTCAGAAAAATGTTTTCTAACAAACATTCTGAATCAGAAACTCTTGGGGCTAGGTAGACTACATTGCTTTCACTTACACAATGTTATGGAGTTATATTGATCCTTAACTGAAAGGGAGCAATGCTGCATGGAATATCATACCAGTAATATGATACTTAAGATTGATATACAATATTGTTATATACAAAATATAAATAAATCAAGTAATATGAAGTTTTTAATAATCTAAACTAACATTTCAAACTTGTGATTTACAAATACAAAAGATGTTTATGCTCTTTATCTAAAAAAAATATAAAATGTTATCAAAATATTTTACATAAAGTCTAATTTACATAAGTTGAGTAATATATAAATTGGGGAGAGATTGTATGTAGATTTTTATATATGCTAGAATATTTTTATGTATTATGTAAATATTAGTAGCTCATGTTTTGGAATAATAATTATTGAACTGAATATTTAATACATATCAAATTTTATAGTTTCAGCAATAATAATGCTTTTTGTTTGTTTTTACTGTTAGGTATTTTACATAAAAAGTAGCCAAAAAATTACTGATTGTAGTTTGCATTATTTTTAAACTGTTGTTGCTGTTATATTAATGTTGTCATATTATTTTGAAATTGATAAAATCATAGTAATTTGGAATGCTATAATTAATTATCATTAACTTTTATTTATATATATATATAAATAAAAGTTAATGATAATTAATAGAAGAATAAATCTTTAATCTTTGTTCAGCTCTTTAAGCAAGAAATAACTCTTCTCTTATTTGAAAAACAAAACTTTATTAACTAATTAACTGTAGCGCTTTCGGCTCACTTGAGCCAACTTCAGTAGTTACATCCGAACGTGCTATAGCTAATTAGTTAATAAAGTTTTGTTTTCAAATAAGAGAAGAGTTATTTCCTGCTTTAAAGAGCTGAACAAAGATTAAAGTTAATGAAATGGAGCAGTGTAACGAAATACTACAAAGCTAGAAGAATAAACCAGAACTATATATGTATAGTTCTGATTTATTCTTCTATATCATTAGTTAGTTAAGAAATATTTTTGTGATCATGACAAACAAATTTTATAAAATGATGTATAATGTTATATTTCATAATAATAATTGATTTTTGCCATCATTAAATTTTATTTAAATTAATCTTTATTTTTATTGTTTTCAGGTTATTTCATTTATGAAATTTTATATTATTGTTAGATTAACAAACTTAGAAACTATAATTCTTCTAAAAATACAAAAATTTATTGAAAATATTGATATTAATAGTATATGTTAAGTTATTAAAATCATTATCTCTTTTCTTTGTTGCTTAAAATCATTGTTGCATAGAATTTACTATTGTAATAATGAATAAACTATGACTGAAAAAAAAATTCATCTTGCTATATTACTTATGAACATATGGGTATTATTCAATCATTATTTGCTTGAACATTATTGGCTATTTTATACTGCAATGCATTTTTCAGATAAATTATATCAATGGATAAAGGTATAAACAACATTATAGGACAAGTTGATCTTGACATAATTCAAAATTAATAAATAAATAATAATCAGTTTTTTCCATTAAATGGAGAAAATGTTAAAAATGGAGTACAATTTCAGAAGAACAAGAAAAAAATGAGGACTAAAACTTCCATCCAAACACACATTAAAATTAGAGAAGCAATTTATATTATATCAATTAATAAAGAATAAAAATCAGCATAATTTTTTACTTCAGCAAATTATATCAAACTACAAAAACAGATTATGTAAATATTTTCATCATCCTTTTATACATGTGTTCTTAATTAATTCTGATTAGAAATGACTTATTATTATTCTAATTAAGAATATGAAATACATCGAGCATTTTTGCATAGAAGAAATTTTAAACTGTTTTACTATATTTTTAATATATTTTAAAATATTAAAATAAAAAAGTTGGAATTAAATTTTTCCTATAGAATTGTTAAGTTTAATTTATTATTTTCTATGAAGAGATGTTTTTATGATTAGAAATTTTTTCACTTTATCTTTTCACTACTAATTAACTGTAGTTGTATGTCATTAATATATAAAGTTATATAAAATTTATGAAAAATTCTTATTATTAAGATATTCAGATTTTATAGAATTTAAATTTTCTCTATTATTGAAGGGATATATTTTTTAATTTTACTATCAAAATGTAAAAAGATTTTCAAAGTCAACTGACTTTTTCTTCAAAAAATTTCATAATTTAAAATAATATCATAAATTTATAAATTTTGTGTTCATAAAATCATTAAAAATTATGATTATGAATTATTCTATTCATCAATTACTATAAAAATTTGATTTTATGACTGTTAAGGATAAGACTGTTCATTTATAACAGATTTTCATTAAATTACAAAATTCTTTCATTATTGAACAAATATAAGGTTGTTCATAATATTTTTAATTCATTCAAACTTAGTACTCATATCATGGATACTTAAATTCAGCACTTAGTATTAACAAATAGTGATATTAATTTTATGATTTTTCATTCCAAATAGCAAGGAAATTATCACACATATTTGGAATGAATTATTACAGGTTAGTTATTGTAATCATGGAATATATATCAATAACAGAATATTTATTTATGCAGGTAGTTCTTGAATTACAATTATTCAATTTATGATATTCTGATCTTATTTTGCCCTTATATTATTCCAATGTTAGCTATTTTCATGGCCTATTGACTGGAAATAGTTTTTTGTTTTATCAAAAATGTAGTAAAGCAATCTTTACCATCCTGGGGATTTGGCTCAACATGTTGGAGCCTATATTCAATTCTGGATTATTTTATAACCTTAAGGACTCAGGATTAAATCTGGAGAATTATACAATCTTAAAGGATTCAATATTTCATTGTCTTTTATAACTATTAAAATTATTACCATTGTGTGTCATTATCAGCTTACAGTGAAGTTATCAAGACATAATCACATTGTATAGTTACAGACTATAATGTATATAATAGAAATTATTTACTTAATTTTGTGGATATTCTATATATTATAACTACTATTTATTTTCCAATTATTAATCATAATTTGTCTTATATAGGTTTTTCTGCATCTATATAAAATAAAATGAGGATTTAAATAATAGTTAAAAATACAACCATTTTTATTGTTTTAAGTTCTATCTTCCAGATAATAGCCTGAAAAAAAGATTTGAATTTTTTAATATTTTAGATTAAAAACTGAAAAAGACACTTTATCAGCAGATTTTATCTGATGATTCTGAAATCCAATGATTTCACATCCATTAAATAAAAGTTTTATTTTATACTAAAAGTTATTAATTATATTTGCAAATGAATATCTATAACTCTGACTTTAATCTTTAAATAGTAAATTTCATAATTTTTCAAAAATTAAAATAAAATAGTAATTAAATATTATTTTTGAATATAAGCAATCATTTATGTAAAGTCAAATAATGATGATAAACAAAAATATTTATATTTTATGGGAATATGTAATAAATATCTAGTAATTTTAATGTTCAATTTTTGCTTTTTTAAATTAGATCATATGCCACTTTGTAAATCTAGATGGGCTATGTCTTCCTCGTCCTTGCCATAGAGCAAATTTGGATATGAAATGAAGGCTTTTATATTAGAAATTTGTATTCATGTGAAATAATGCAAAATATTTTGATCTTTAAATATCTTAAAATGAGTTTTAAAAGTTTTTGAAAGATTTAAGCTAATTTTGATTTAGCCCATAAGGTAGCATTTTCTAAATTTTTGGCAATTCTCTCCAATGGTGAGCTATGAAAATTTTAACAAAGGTCTCGCACTTTTTATCTTATAAAAACAAAATATCAAATTCTAATTAAATGTTTTACTTTTTACAAAAACAGAAAATGCAAATAATTGTGCATGCACAAGAAAACATTTTAAAATAAAAAAAAAAATAATTAAAATTAAAAATAAATAACAAATAAATTTTATTATGGTACAGTTTATGCCAGAAACTGCTACACATTATTTTCTTTTTCTTTCATGTCAGTTGATCTTCTAGGAAGTTCTAAAACTGAGAGATGATCTTCTAAAAAAAAGTTTTTACAAAAGGTTTAGGATTAAATTCTCTTAAAGATCTCTTTTCTTTAAATTTTAAATTATCTACAATGCATTTGGCCAAACTTAAATGAAACCAGATGAGAGACTAATTCTCACCCTTCCCACACTTCAAAAACACTTTTGCATGCTAAGTCCATATTCATCTACCCTGCTTCGAAGGGCATTATCTCCAGATTGTCACTATTCAAGATGTACATCCAAATACACAAATATGAGAAATAGAAAGACTAACATAAATCAAAGTATGATTATGACATGTAAGATATATTTTTCTTGGAATAAATAAACAAGCAAATAAAAAGAACAAGGGGCTTGCAAATTCGAAACAAATTTAACAAAGGGCTCACCCTAAAGCTCACCATTGGTTCTCTCCCTTTCTTGCAAGAAAGTTTGTTATTAATTCTCTTTCTATAAAATAATTTCTGCAAATATTTGGTAGAATATATAGAATATATTATAATTCATATGGGTTGAATATATTTATGAAGGGATCATTTTCTAAAGCATTCACTAATTTCACCATTATTTGTGTATCTCCTAAAAAACTCTTGCATTTTCAGTCTTGGGATTAAGAATTAGTAAATGCTATTAATCATTTATGTAAAGATTATTTTATTAAATAAATCATAAACTATTATTCTGTATCTTTTAATAATGTCTTTTAACAATCTTTAATAATTTATCTTTTAACTATCATTTTGTATATAATTTCTCCTCATTTTTGACATACTTTTTGATATGCTGAATATAGACATAGAAAATTAGGCAAATTTTATTATAAATCTAGTATAAAAAATCCCAAATTAGTTCTCTTATAATATGAAAATTGTAAGGTGACTAATTTAATGTCTAAGAAAATTCAATGGAGGAAAATAAGATACTTTATTATATTTAAACTTCTGAACAAAAGTCAAATTACAAGACTTAGCAGAACTTTAAGTTAAAGAACAATCTTATAATGTATATTAAGTACTATGTAGATTTTTCAATGTGTTTACTCTTGAGCCACTTTAGATTTTACATATTATAAAATATAATTTAACTTAGAATTGATATTTATGAAAAATCACATTATTAGTTTAAATTTTAAAAATATCATATTTTTCTTGGTTGATTACAAATAAAATACATTGTAAATAATGTGTAACATAAAATTTCTTGATTTATTAAATGCTAAAATCATATAGAGTATGCACTAATTCATCTTTTCCTTTTATATAATGTATATTGTAATTTTAAATTTTTTGTTTAGATAAAATTATGCTGTTAATTATAAATAATGTAATTGATGAATTGCAAGATCTGGGATCATGATATGTAATAGAAATTTATCCATCCCAATATTTCTGATGAGATTTATGTGATATAAAAATATCATATAATTTAATAAATATAAAAAAAAAACATATTATAATGAAAAACAAGAAAAAATTAAAGGCAATTAATTTAAGTAATATTAATGTCTGTAATATAATGAATAAATGAGTAGATATTTGTATATTATGATGAATGCTATAAAATAATTACAGGATCCCAAAATTCCTGAATTTGAAGACACTTAATTCCAGGATTGGAATTGTCTGCAATCATTCAGAATCCTGGTATTTGAGATTTCAGGATTGAAACTACTACTCATGTCTCATATTTTGAAAAGTGCTATTATAAGAAAAATGCTAGCCAATTTAGCTGGCATTAATTTATTTTTTAAGAATTATTTTATGTAAATAAAATGATAAATGAACATAAATACTTTGTTAAAGTTCTACTACGATTTCTTATGAGTATTCTCTAACAATTTTTATCAGTTTAAGTTCTTTAAAGTTTAAATATTTAAAATTTTTACATCAAAATCAAGATAAAATAGATCTTTAAATAGATTAAAAAGTTTTTATATTCTCATTATAGAAATTTGATAGTTATGCTAATCCAATAATTTTCTAATATTTAGTCCTTACATTTAAATTTTAGAATTTTTATGTGCTTTTTATCTGTTAAAGAATAATGATATGAGAGTTATGAGAGACAAAGAATATACAATATAATCTCATATATTTAATACTTTAAATCATTTAATAAATAACTCACTGAGATCAAAAAAAGTTTTGCAATGGAAACAATAAATGTTTATGTATGAAATATTTTTATAAGATAATAAAATTATTGTAAATAAAAAAATGGAATATAGTAATTGAAAATAAAATTTAAATTTCTTAAAATAAATGCTTTCTTCTAAGCACTATTATCTGAAAATTTGTCTCCATATCATCTAATACTCAGTAGTTTTCTGGACTGTATATCCATAATAGTCAGATAAAGAAAATTGTACCATTTGAAAAGTGGCATTATTAATCTGAAAGATTTTTTTTTTTACTTTATACGAGTATTTTAAAATTGCAAAATTATACAATAAAATTTTTTACTATGAAATTAAGCACTTTTGAAATATTTTAAATATAAATTTCATCAGATTATAATTATTATATTATGAATTCTAAGAACATTTATTTGTATCATAGTTGATCCTCTCTTAAAAATAAAAAATTTCATCAAAATTTTCATTTGATATAATTTTTTTATTGAAATTACTTCAAATAAATAATTTAAAAGTAATATGATTTGTTCATGACATCATGTATAATAACAAAACATGATATATAATAACATCATGCAATAACAAATCATGTATAATACATGATGATGCATGATTATACACATAATATACTATGTAATTATGCAACAGTATGTCAAGCATACTGTTGCATAATATGCAATGTACTATGTGTATCACAAGTTTTGAGATGTTATGATTTATCAGTTATAGTATAATATTGATAGCACTATTGCCCTAGCAAAAATTTTTGGAACTAATTTTTCAAAATTCCATCACCACAGAAATCTTTATATTAAATATGAAGACATTTATTGAATGATTCCAAAGTTATTGCTTTTTGAAATGTGAAACTTTAATTATGAATACCATGTGTATTAAACAAAAAACTTATATATACAGACAACTTCAACAATTTTCAATCATTTGAGATTCAAAAAGTCAGTTGCATATAAATATAGAATAAGTTTTAGACTTTCTTTTCAATTACATAAATTGATAAATTGAAATTTTATATTTTTTTATGCTCAACTTCTAAGAAGATAAAAAATGATCATTATTTTAAATGCTGTATTTGTACTGTTTTTTTATTGCAATATTTTTTGTTTATAATTTAACAAATTCAATTCAGTGTATTTTAAAGAAAAGAATAGAGCAATAATGTTATGATAAATGATTTTTTAAATCTGTAAATTATGTGATAACTTCAAGAAGTACATAAGATGTCCCTAACTATTATCTAATAAGGCAGTTAACTCAAAAAATAATGACTGAGCTAACAGTGACTCTTCATTCTGAATTAATCTAATTTTTTAAGATTATTAACTTGCAATTGATCTTGATTCATGCTCAAACTGAGTTCAACATTCTAATATTATATGAGAAAAATAGAGATTAAATAAACATATGCATTCATATAATAATATACAAAACTGGACTGGAATATATTGACCCACTGACTTGCATAATCAATTATACTACATATAAGTTTTATATATTAATTTTATATAATAAATAAAAGGATATAATATGTATAACACATATATTTTTTTATATAAAAAATGTACATTTAATTTTGTGAAATTAAAAAGATTTTCCAATTATATATAAATTTATAAAAAACAAAAATATTTTAAATAATTAAATTTCAATCATTTTGGAATATATTTACTTGATAAACATATATCTATGTAAAATAATTGCATAATTCTAATTTTTTATTCTATATAATTTATAATGATATATACTCCATACTTCCATATTTTCTCTTATTCTAACAATGAATGATTTCATAGATGTTTTCAATGTATTTCTATTGATCAAGCATAAAAATTAACCATTGTCATTTGTAATAATCAAATAATATCAAATATCTAAAAATTATTTTAAAATAATTTTGGTAATTCAGTCTTACTTTTCTTTTTTGATATTATTTCAAATATATTTTTGAGATCTTTTGTTGTTCAAATATTTTCTTAGATGATAATCTGAATATAAATAGTCTTCCAAACATTTTATATATAAATATATATTTAATTTTAAAGATATTCATATATAAAATATAATCTGTAAATTATTCCAATCACAAATCAATATAAGTCCAATTTACATAAGACTAATGTTTTTGGAAGCATTATGTAAATTAAGTAAGTTTAAATTATTCAAATAAAATTAAAGTATTAGTAAGCAGAAGATATAATAATTATCATAATACAATGCATAGATATAATTTACATCCTATTATGATAGTTTATAATATAGAATAACCTTATTGTCAGTAATTTGACTGCTGATTGCAATGTTATCAATGCAAATATTAAATATTACAGTAGTGTTATACATTTTTAAAAATAACTGTTTTCATATTAATCACTGGAAAATTTTATTTTAATATTTTTTTATTATAGTATTTTTATTTATTTATTTATTTTTTGAAAAGTTACATAAATGGTGTATTTGCATTACTTGAAATTGTGTAAGTTGAGAAATGAAGGCAATCTGATATTTTCTGTAACATAATGGTTGTAAAAGATTATTTGCATAAATTTTATTAATAAATGGTAAATGATCTGTATCTGTTTCAAATAAAATAAATCAATCAATATAATTAGTTTGTTAGTGAATGATCATAAAATAATTGCTTAAAATATTCTGAGTTTATAAAATTGATTAAATAATTCAGAATTTCATATAATAATAATGGAGACTTTTGTACAGAATAAGATTCTTTGGATTATTTTTCTTTATTAAATAAAATTCACTGTAATCACATTTGACATTCTGTATTTATGATTTGAATATATTAAGGAGATTTTTAAAAGTATATTTTTACCCTAAAAATATTCAAAAACTTTGGATGTGTTTGGACAGTGTTGAATCAGAAATTTAGCAAGGGATGTGCAATTAAGAAATATCAAATGTTATTTGAATAAATTTGAAATGCAAAAATATACAAAATTATGTGTTATATATTTCATTGATTATGATTGATTTATACTAATTGAATCTACTATATAAAGAATAATCACTGAACAAATCACAGTACAAATATTAGTAGCAGAGGATGTAATTGCTTCCTTGTACTGTCTGGTATGCCACTGTTTGGTCATTATGAGGCTTTCTGTAAATCATCAGTATGTTTAAGTTCATCTAGCAAAATGATTAAATCATAATATAATAACTTTTCATCAAGATATTGATGATAATTTGAAATATATTTACTACTCAATTAATAAATTAATTTAATATTATATATTTTACTTGATTTTTAAATAAAATATGATTTTGATTAAAATGTTGTTAATATATATTCAAGATATTTGTCAGTTCAAGGACAAGTTAAATCATTTCATAGATTATAACTATTATATAAGTACTTCTTGACTCATGACTGAATTCAGTTTCAAATGCTACCATCAAAAGTCAGAACAGTTATAATAAATACTAAAAATTTATGAATTTCTCGCTACTAATATTTACTAGGACATTATACATTATTTTAATAAACATAAAGAATATGAAACTACAAAAACCAGACAAAAAAAGTTGCTTTCTGTATATCGGACCATTGTGTCAGAGACTCAAACCCATGGAATTGTATTGACCAATTGCAAAATTTACTGATTATATCATCATTGTAAATATGAATTATCATAAGTCAAGGACTATCTATATCTATTTTACAAAAGTACTATCAATATTTTATATGAAACATTTTATTTTATATTCTACATCTTAAAAGAAAATAATTATTTTCTTTTAAGTTTATAATCGATAGTTTTTAATTACTCTATAAAATTTTTTGTCTTTTGAAATTTTCACAACTTTATTAATATAAGTATATTTATTTAAAGATTTTTCCATTTATATATAATGTGGATATCTATCTAAATCATTATGCAATTGAAATTAAGTTTTGGTTTATAATATATTATTGCTATTTTAATTTTTGTCTGATTAAGAATATGCACAGATTAAGAATATGTATTTTAATAAAAATGATTTAATTAAAATATTTAAAACTGTAAGAAATTTATATAAAATATATTTTAAACTAATAAATTGTGAATCATCTGAAACTGAAATTCCTAAAAGAAATTATAGTTTACTCTAGAATCTATTCAAAAGTTAAATGATTTTTATATTTTTTAATTTTTAATAATTATGGTATTAATTAATCAGTCTTAAAATATATTTTAAAATGAACTGTTTATTAATTTTTCCCGTATTTAAATAAATAAAATTTCAATGCCTATCAAAATTATACAATCGAAAATTTATTAAATTAATTTGTTTAAAAATTGAATGGTAACCAAATAGTTAATAATAGAAACTAAATTTTAAAATTCTAGATAATATTGAGAATACCAATATTGAAATGCATTAAAACTGAAACAATACCTTATCTATTTATCTTTGAGATAAATGAAAATATTGTAAGAGTTTACAATTTTTTTTCCTATTAATATTAATCATTATATGATATTTCATAACTATTTTAATGCTTTTGCTTTTATATTTAAACAATAAATTATTTCTTGATTTTATATATATATACAGTATATATAATATATGTATGTTGTGTGCTTGTTTGATTCTCTGTATATTTATATTAGTATAATATGTATATCTTTCATATGCTATGTTCTATTGTATAATAATTCTTGCATCAAGTTGGAAAGCATAGATTTAATATGATTATAAAACTCAAAAATAAAGATAATAAAAAGAATGCAACAATAAATTTATTTATTGTTGCATTCTATTTATTGATACATTTCTATTTATCAGGAATACTGTATATAATTTTTATAATATAGCTTATAATACAGTATAACAACTCAATAATCAATAAAATTGGATAAGTTTTATGAATGAATTTATTCAATTTTTTATATTTCTAGATTTTTAAACAAATATTTATTGTTTTTTAATAGTTTGTAATTACTTCATTCCTTTAAAAACAGAATATATGTTTAATAATGAGTTATTTTCATATATATATATACATCCATCTTCCCATTTTAACTTGGATTGATCTAATTTATTTTTTATTTATTACAGTTATTTATAATAAGCTTGTAACGAAGTATAACTAGAAAGAATGCTAAACCCTTTTTTTAGATTTTGTATATAAGCTTGTAAATTATCATTTTAAGTCTGTAGATCACAATTTAATATTTCAAGTTTCTGTTAGAATTACAAACTAATATTTTGATAATGTGTCTTACTTCTTTAATAATAATTCTTCCAGTTTTTTTATAAGGTATATCTTAAAATAGTTATCTTTTGCATTAATTTATTTTAAAAAATATTAAATTATTATATAATATTCAAGCAGTAAGAAAATTGAAATTGAAAGTAACAGTGAATAAACTAACTTATTTCTTTAAATATTTTCTTCTCAGTATTTGATAATTAAATAAATTGTTTTAAATTTCATTTTAAAAGTCTTATATGCATACAATAAGTGTTTATTTAATAATAATATTTTTTAACTCCTAATATGTGTCAAAAGCCTAGTAATGAGGAAATTTGTCAAATCCTTATATTTTCCTTCTACTGAACTGTTTAATTCATAGTTTAAAAGCAAAAATGAAATTATTTATGCAAACCTTATTTGTTTAAAGATATTTCAATATGCATAAAATAATTTTCAATTAATGCTTAAATGAATAAATTTTAAAACATTTAAAGATTAGTTAAAAGGATTCCATCTGGTTTCAGATGATTCACAAAAAAAATTTAGAAAAATTCTGTGAAATATATCATAATAAAAAATATTCATGATATTATATATATGTTCCATTCTTTATAAACAGTAAATTGTTAATTTAAAATAACAATTCGTTTTTGTTAATAATTATTTTATCTTTTATTTATTCTAATTAATTATATACTTTTAAAAATATATTTATTAAAAAATATATTCCAGACTTCAAAAAATATTTGATGCAAAAGTTTATGAAATATTTGATGAATTATTATTAATAAGTTTTTAAGTTATTAATGAATTTATTATTTAGTATTTTCAATATTATCTTTATATTCAAATTAGTAATTTAAAAATTCAATTTTTCTGAATACAACTGTAAGTTAATTTTTCATTCTCTTGATTTAGTTTATGATATATTAATAAATAAATATAATATATTTTTTAGAAAACTTAACAATAATCATTTGATTTCATTTACATAAATGCAAATTTATTCATTTATATTTTGATTATTATGTAAATGATCATATACACAATAATCAGATTTCTAAGAAATGATTTCAATCTCAAAATCATTTTCTTTAAAAATGGTTTAATTCTTTTTTTATGTATAAATAAATGTTCATAAAAATAATAATAAATGATGATGATCTATTTATATAATCATTCTTAATTTTTAATAATTAAATCTCTAATATAAGATTTAAAAACATTTTGTGATTGTAATCAGTACAAATTCAATTTTGTAATGTATTAATATATGTAATTTATAATTTTTTTAAGATTAGTAGAGCATCAGTTATCTAAACATGTTGGACCAAACTTTTAATAGGTATTACATATGAAACATATACTGATATATTTATCAGTATATTGTTTTGAAATTATATTTTTCAAATATTTATATAAAATGGAGTTTGCATATATATAATAAAAATAAGATGATTTATTATTAATTTTTTATTAGAGTTGTTTAATGTTTATAATGTTGATATAAACTTTGAAAATCCAAATTATTTATATTTGATGATTAAATTAATTTGCTTCAAATTCTGAATATAATTTATAAAATAATTAGATCTTTCCTAATTTCAGTGACTCCATGAATTCTATATATAAAAAAATATTTTATGATTATATATGCTTTTTGACAGATTTTTATTTATTGTCAATTAATTGATGCTTTTATCAAAAATAACAATAAATTGTTTCATAACATCCAACAACATGTATTAAGAAAAAAACTGTTGAGTTTAACTCAACATTTAAAGCCATAAATTAAATTTAGATAGAATTATAAATAATACCTAATTTATTTTAATAATTTAAGAATAAAATTTTCCTGTAGCATACTATCATATTCTTTAAATATACTACCTATCATAATTAAGTAATTATCATAATATCTAACCATTCATTTCATTTGCATTTATGCATTTTCTAAATTATTTTAATTAGATAATTTATTAAAAATTGAATACTATATTATCTACCTCTCTTAGATTAACATACATATATTTCATAATGTCTTTTAAATATTCAGTATTTATTTTAGATTTTGTTTATTGTTTATTTTCTAATTATACATTTCATATTCAAATATATCAATTAATCATATATTACATAATTTCTAAAACTATAAGTACAAGTGAAGTATTTTAAATTGTAATGTTTTCAATCACTTAGTCTTAAATTTTTTTGTTAATTTTTTAATTTGTTTTCTACATATTCAACTTATATTAAAGAAAATGATTCCCAAAAAATGAATACATATTTTTGTGCAATAAAAAACTGAATTTACTATAAATAAAAAATTAAATTTGTATCAAATATATCTTTATTACGATTGAAAACTAGAAATGCAATAACAGTTATATTATTGCTAAATTTATTTCTTATTTTTATATTATTGCATATGAATTGTGATATTGTTTTTTGTTATATTGACACAAACTCACTTTCAGTTTAATTTACAAAATTTTTATATTCTTTCATATACAATATCAGACACTACTAAAAAAATTTTTTTTATTGTTATGTCTCTCATACTTAAATAAATACATATTAATGTAATAAGATAATTATATATTAAATATAGTAATTTATTCATAAACATTATAAAATCTATAAAAACTGAAATAATATGAATATAACTTTTTCAATAAAATCATATTTTATTTGGAAATGTAGTAGAGCATTAATTATCTGAACTAATTGGGACCATAGTTATTCAGTTAATTAAATAACTGAATAAACAGTTTGGCTAATCAGATATGCATGAGAGTATCCAATTTGTACCAAAAAAAGTGTAATTAGGTCTTCAATTAAATTATTATGCACAAGAACATTACTATTGTATTTTAAAATATAAAGCATATAATTAATTTAGGAAATGGTTTGTAAATAACCAAAGTGTCTACACAGTGATTAAAGTCAGTATCAGATTTTTAATTAATAATGACAAATAAGGGATATTTTTTGCTATACTGTATATATTTTCAAATAAATAATCAGAAACAAATGAATTAGGAATAATAATTCAATATAACAACCAGTGAACTAAATGTAAATATTGAAATTTTCTTTGTGCAGCATTGATTTGGAAAATAAATATTCTACTATATATCATCACAACTTATTGAAACCCTAATATTTAATTGAAACAAAGCAAATTTAATAATGCCATCTTTGAATATTACCAACATTAAAGATAGTACGGGTCAATCCCAGTTTACAAGACTGCAATGTAAGATATACCAATTTTATGAACAAATACAATTTGTGCCAAAATTCAATTTATGAGGTTTTACCCTGATTTTACAATAAATTTATAATGAGCAAATATTTCAAAAGTTGAATAAGGCATCCCCTTGTTAATGTAGAGAAATTTAAAGGATGCCATTATCATCATCTATCTTGTTTTATGCCAGGAACCCTTTATATAAAATTTTCAAGAGAGTGGATTCTAGATTCAATCCTCATTCTTCTAGATTGAAAGCTGATGCATTTTTATTCACTTAATTTGGCCAATTCCAAAGCCCACAAGAAGAAATATGGAGATGTGGGTTTTGGAATTGACCAAATTAAGTGAGTAAAAATGCATCAGCATTGGAATTGAACTCAAATACTCCATGTGGGCTTTGGAATTGAGTACTATATTATCTGCCTCTCTTACATTAACACACATATATTTCATAATGTCTTTTAAATATTCAGTATTTAAAACTCAAATACTCTTACCAATTGGAGTATTGGAGTTTTCCTCCTAGAGTATTTGAATTTAAATAATAAGTTCTCTTTTCCAAGCAACAATGCCAATTTTTCATTTCAGTTAATAAAAAAGAATTTTTCTTTAAATTTACTGTATATGCTTTTATATTATGTTTTCTCTGTTGTATTCATGATGAAACATTTAATACTATATTATTTCATTGCCTTTTGATTAATGTTTGTAGTGAATTTTTATTGTTGTTGTTTTCTTGCATTGAATATTTTATGAAATTGTTACGAATGATAGGTATTGACTTTTGAATACATTTTCTTTCTTTCCGTAGATATTAGTATACAGTGAGGCCATTCCTGAGATAAATTGCTGACTGCCCATATCATGATTGGGTCTGTCAGCAAAAATTGGTTACATTGGATGAATGAACTGCTTTGACTTTTCACTATAAGATCTGGATCAAATCAAGGCCCACTCAAGAAATTTAAGTATTCCAGATCCAGACCCAGACCCAGCTTTTTGACTTTCATCCTCTGTAGTCTTGTTAATCCCTCCATGGATTTGGAGACCTATAATAGGAATTGAAATAAGACTACTTAGTAATTAGCAAATGATGTATAGTAGTATTAAAACACAGGTATTCAATGATGGGGATTAATGGCAGGGATCAGGTTTCTTTAAAAATATATGTAGGTATGAATTCAGAATTGAACATGGATAACACCAAATGATATGCAACAGCATTACTACACAGTCTGTGTGAATATAAATGTATAACAGTTTCATACTGGTAGGCAGCTACTTTATTATTGGCTTTCTCTATGAAAATTACATTTTCTAGGTTGTTTTATAACAATTAATGCTAATTTGAAGTAATTTTGTTGCTGTATATGTATTTGGGTAGTATTTCAGCTTATTTCAATGAAAAATGGAATTTTTTAGCTCAGGAATGCATTATAATATTTTTAATAGCAGTCGATGATGATTTAGTCCTATTTACAAAAGTTTGATTTATGAATATTTTCCAGAAACACTTTAATCTTGTAAACTAAGATTGACCTTTATTACTAAAAGCACTTTTTTTTAATTAAATAGTTTGGTTTTAATAAGTTTGTACTTATATTTTTCCATTAACCAATTTTTATAGATTTTGATCTGGATTCTTTTTAGCAGAATAATTCTAATTGCAATAAGCCTTTGTATTTTAAAAATTATTAAGGCAATTAATAATTATTGTTAACTATTATTAAATATTAAGCTAAATTTGTGACACATTAAAAATATATCTTATAAATTTCCATTGCCTTCTTTATATCTAGTGTTTCAGTTTATTAAGATATAGAGATTATTACTTTTTCATATAAATTAATTTTTTCTCATTTAATGTGGTTTCATTAATTTAAAAAACTATGATATGTATTATATAAATTTGAATAC